>WAAD01016984.1:62977-94994 GCA_013389945.1 Fregata magnificens | reverse complement strand
ATTAAAAAAAACAAAAAAACAAAAAAAAACCAAACCAAACTTACATTGAATTCTATGTATTTTTCAGTATGTCACATAATACTTTCATGACATAAAATTTAGCTCGTGACGTATTTCCTTCTATAGATACAAATATCAAATAAATTATAAGAGTATATTCCATAATGACACAAATTATATACCAGTAAAGAAGGTGAAATATAAGTTCTGAACACAAAAGACTGTTCTTTGATATTTGAAAGGATACTTCCATATTTGTCTCTTCTCTAGCAACTGTAATCTGCATTGCTACAAGCATCCAGTAATTACAGGAGTCCAACCGGAGAAAAGATAGGTCTGACTATCAAAGCTACTAAAAGAGCAACAGAATACCCTGATCTGACCATCCAACTATCGACAAACACGTAGTTATTAATGCACAAACAAGCACCTCCACCTTTTTTTTCTTTTTGTGCTATGAGATCGTTTCTCAACAGTAAAGTCATAGGAATAACTAGTTCTATTTCTTATGCACCATCAGATCATTCAAAATTTCAACTTTCATTCTATCGCACTGAGAAACAGTGGGGAAAAAGATAGCACAGGCCAGAAACCAGGAGATTCCTGGTTCCCCTTTTATGCTTTCCAGCTTGTATTACCAAAGAAAAGGCAGATGACTCCCTCACACATCTTTTCTTATAAGCAGGTATTTTCTACAGGAGATTACTAGTGAATGAAGGCAGAATTTTTTTATTACGTGACCCCCAAAAAATTGTTAATAGCTCACTATCAAAAATGAAAAGGTGTACTGAATGGGTTTTTGCAAGGATCTGATCTTGGTCTAGTTTCAGGGAATATTTTCATTAGCAACCTACATAACTGAACAGAGGACGTGCTTAAATCTGCCAATCATCAAGACCCGACACTGCAGGTATGCTGGATAACAGGGCTGGAACTCAAATTTATTCTGTCAAACTAGAGAAGTAGTCCGAAAAAATAACAGAATGATTCAGCAGGGGCAAGTGCAAGTTTCCATACTTTGGCAGATAGTCAGCTGCATACCTACAGCACAGCAAGTAAGCGGTTAGATGGCAGCTTCTTCAGAAGAGGATAAAGAGTTATAATAGACCATGACCTGAATATAAGTTCAAAATGTGATTTTAAAAAAAAAGAAACCATCATAGAGGAATATAAACAGGAGTATATACTCCATAAAATAGGAAGCACTTCTGTCCTTCTGTTTAGCAGGAAGGAAGAAAAGAGCCAAATTTTTGGCATAAGACTTATAAAAAAACATGAAACAATTGGAAAGAGTCCAAAGATAGTAACAGAAATTACCACAAGTCTCAAAGGAGGAACTATGCAGAAAGATTGAATATACTAGGACTAATTAGACTAGAGAGAAAAAAATTTAAAGGCATTTTCATCATCATCAGATCTGAAAGAAAGTTGCACGCCCTATGGAATAACCTTGTCTCCATTGTACCCAGGCTAGGACAAGCAGCAATGCATCTACTGAAACAAAAGCTAGAAAAATTTGTATCAGTTATTAGGAGAAGTCTTTCTACAAATAGAGTGACATATTGTAAGAGAGGGCTTGTGTAGACCCCATCGTAGCTTTATTATTTCAAGCACATGTCTAAAGAGCTGTACTAAAAAAACAGGTATAAAATTCAGCCTGCTTTGGGAGCCAAAGAACAGACTAGTCAGCATCCCAAGGTCTTTCCAGTCTTGTTTTGGTTTGCTATGATATAATTTCTATGATCATTATTATAATTTTTTTTAATGAAACACATAATAGGGGGTTATCCCTTAGAGGTCTAGCCAAGTCTTTCTTTCAGTAGCAGTTTTAATGGTGCTTATGGCTGTACACCAGTTATATTGCTGAAAGCTTAGCAGGTGATGTATTTGCTTATAGGCACTGTCATATTTTATCTATCTCAGCATCTATTTAGTAAGTGCTTTAACATTCTAGAGTATGGCAGGTGCTATATAAAACACAGCATTATTTTCCATATTTCATTCCCCTCATTGGCACCCTACTCTCAGATTAACTGGCAAAAGTACAAATATTCACAGCAATTTTAAAAAAGAAAGCTTGAGTGCTCACTGACAGCCATAGTTAGCTGTGTACTATCAGTAAGCAAAACACAACACAACAATGTTCCTTTCCTATTACAACAAAATTTCTCAGCAATTTTTTGTATAGAAGGAAATAGGACAGTAGACAAACCACAGTGGTCGTTCAAACACACATCACCTGCTAATTGTATGCTTCAACAATGGTACCTGACTGACTTAAAATGTATTATGGTTATGTTTCAATTAGTCCCTTCATCTTGTTCTGTGGTATAGGATAGGTAGAATCCATTTGGATTAGGCTTTTCCATTCATAACTTCACCCTACTCATGTTTAAGATTTCTAGGTGGTCTAGATACAAATTCCCACTGAAATTAATGGAAGGACACCAGAAATACCTGTGGAAATCATACTGAGCTGACAAGATACTATTTTTACTCTGCTCTTCAAACTGCAATCGTACATATGGCAATTTTTAAATTTTTTTTTTCAGTATTCCTTCATACAGTAGTTATCATTTCCATCACTTAGGTTCTTGAGTAACTTCTACTGCTTTCTCTTTGATCTTACTTTTCCGAAAATAAGGGGACTGAAATTGAATACAATATTCAGGATTCAGTATTTCAACTGATATCACTGAAACAGACAGTAACTTTGGGAAGGTCATCTCCTCCTCATATCCCAACATTTTTCTTTTCTTTACTTACATTTTGTCTTGGCTGCACTCTTGACTACAGTGAGATTAAATATTAAGCACAATATGAACCGTAATGATGCCTGTGACTTTATTGCTTGAAGGACTTGAAAATAAAATATTTCTCCTTTCCTAAAGCAACAAGTTTTTAATCTGTGGTTTGTTACTCCAACACCCCTAAGCAGATTTAAACAGAAGTGCAAGGAACATATTTGAACTTTATTCAGAAAGCTTTCACTTTTGTCCATCACTATAAAATATGAACAACCGTGGCTCCTAACTAGCTACGTCTGATATGCACACCCCAGTGATTCAGAAATTATGCTTCACTGTCAATACTGTTTTATTTCATGGCAAAAGAAGGTAATACAGGTGAACACTGGCAAAAGCAGAGGAAAAAAAATAGTAGCTTCCCCGCTATCTATCCTGTGGTATTTAGCAATTTTTTTTTTTAAATGATATGTCACTTGAGTAACAGCTGCCTCCTATTGAAAAACGCTCATAACTATGGAAAAGTCATGCAAGATGTCAGATATATAGTATGTGCCAATGCATTTAGTGTTTTTATGTGTTTCAAAGACATACGAAGAAAGTCATCTGAAGACAAATTTTAAGCAGGACAACTGAAAAACCTAAAAATGCAATTCTAAAAGTGGAATTCTTCTCATTGCATTGCACACCATAGAGCGCTCCTCCCAGTGAAGAGGACGTTTCAGGGTGCCCTTCTATATAATCACAGAATCTACTATATTAGGAGTAAAATTACTAATTTAGCATCTCAGCAATAAGGGTGGAGAGGGTCAAGGCAAGATAAAGAATAGGATATCATATTTGTTTCCCTGAAAAGGGCTGTTTCAAGTAGACCCATGCTGTCACAAAAAAAAGGTGGAGGGTAGTAACATTTAGAGGCTGTTTGAATGAGTCTGACATACCTATCAGCTGTCGACAGAGGGCATCTTAGAGCACTGTACTACTCAGTAATTATAGCGAGAACATGACAATAGGAAAACTAAGCTTAATTGTGAAAAGAAACAGCATGGCCCTCTCATAAGGCAGCTTGAAATAACTTTTTTTTTTTTGTGGTTAAATAAACAAACCAAATATAGAAGAAATTTTAAAGCACCCATCATGTAAAATCCCTCATGATTATTTAATGCATTTTGCAGGCCAGAGAGCTCCAAGACAGACCTGATGATGAAATACATAGATGTTAGCACACATAACCCTTCCTTGAATTAAGCCAGGTAAGTTGAAACTAAAAATGCAATCAACAGTCCATCTAAAGCATTTCCAGTATGCCTTCCAACATGTTTTTGTCCCTTCTCCTGGTAGACTTCCTATTGATCTTTCCATCAGAAACACAAATATAAGATAAAGGGTATCCATTGCAAACACTTTCAGAATAGAAAACCATCCCTTTCTCTTCTCCCCTCTATCAGTTCTATTACGTAGAATAGCCTTTTTTTAAATTGCATATACAAATGATAGAAAAGCAGTCACTTGGCAAGCAGATTGCTTCTTGACTGCTAAAGCAAATTCCTCAGGTCATATTCTTGTTTCTTATAACATCCCATCATTCTGAGGTGCTAACACATCCATCTTCATCAGGCAGGTTCCCAATATGCTCAGGCAAGAAGTGCACTAAAACAAGCACACAAACAAAAATGTCCTCCCTCTCCAAAAAAGCTTTCATTTGAAGTCATTGTTCTCAGTGGCAAGTCTACTCCAGCCAGAATAAATGCATCCTGTGTTGCTCTGCTCCTAGCAAGTGTAAGACTCAAGCACAGGTCTCCAAGGAGGATGTTTTTTGAGTAGTCCTGAACACAAACTGCGGATTTAATGCTTTTTCAGGACAGAGCCTTCACTTGGGACACACACACACAAAAAAAAAAAAAGTGGAATGTAGAAATCGCTGATAGTCAATTCAAACGTATTAGTAGCAAGGTGTCATCCAGTCCCACGAGATAGCACACCAGAAAAGACTGGATACCCTGTGTAGAAAAATTACAGATCTAATGGCAGTTTTGTAGTCCTGAGGTGCAGTCTCATCAGGCCTCACTTCCACTTCTGTCCCTAAGCAAAGTGGTTACTTGCAGGTATGCAGCGTCTAGTCAGTCAAAAGGAAACAGTGAACAGGAATTAAGGAATTAGGGGGTATTTAGGTTGGACGAATATGTTCCAGACCATGCTTAATCCTGCTCTAAGTAAGCCCTATAGTTGTTTTTTATTTTTTAAACTTTACTAATGCTCAACTGGCTTAAATTAAACCAAATAAGTAATCCAAGAAACCCATTTTAAAGCTGAGAGGCAGAGGAAATACAA
This sequence comes from Fregata magnificens, assembly GCA_013389945.1. NCBI lineage: Eukaryota > Metazoa > Chordata > Aves > Suliformes > Fregatidae > Fregata > Fregata magnificens. Next base: position 89,919 of record WAAD01016984.1, on the reverse strand, counting down.
GAACTGACAATGCTCTTGATATTTTTAAACTGATTTCCCACCCAAATACAAATCTGAAGTGAATGTGTGACTTATCCATTAGGTAACTTCAGGTGAGACCTCCTGCATGCTTTGTATAACGTGATTTTCTGAAAGTCCTATTCATCCACCTTTCTGGAACATCTTTATTTACAGAGTATGTAGGCTATGAGTCTTGGAAACCAATTAAACATACAATATTGCCAAATCCTCTGAGATGTTCAAACTACTTCAAATAAAGTGCATCCCACACAGGTATAAATAAACTAATCATATTATGCAAATATCCTGACCGCCTGACCAGACAGCCACTCCTCACTTAAAAAAAAAAAAAAAAACCAAAACAAAAAACCCCCAAAAAAACCCAAAAAACAACCCACAAAAATTAAGGCTTTCCTCTTCCAGAATTATTCTGATTTTTGGAACAGGACAGGCAACATTACATTATAAATCATGAGCCTGTTTTAAAAAGCTCGTATTTTTCATATGGGAAAAGGTGGATTATCACCTTTCACCTGCTACAGAGCACACGTTTGTATTTCCTATAAAGTTTCAAGGTACTAAATCTTACGAGCACTTTGTTTAGATACCGACTTTTACAAGTAATTCTTACAGGCTTCTTATGTGTATTAAAATATCTTCCTTTCTCGACTACATACAGCAATGAAATAACTAAAGAGTAGATTTACAGATGAGGGAAATGAAAACTACCTACAATAAAAACGTAAAACCCTCTACACTGTTAGTAAATAAACTTCTCTTCTGTAAAACATTTTTGGTGTACTGTATATCAAACACAATGGTGAGTGTATAGCATAAAAATTTTACCTACATGATCTTAATATTACCACTTATGACTTGCAAGCAACAACAGTTGTCATACTAATACGAACTACTGTACAGAGGTGATGGTAAAACTTTTATACCTTATGACATAAGCAATCACTATTCTGCTGACTAAAATCTTAAATGTCTTATTTCCATTGATTATACAATTGATAAAAGCACACAGACACTTGGGGATATTTGCATTAAAATTTAACACTGCACTGCCCCACATATGTAATGCTGGGGCATTTGTTCACAGGTTATACAGGGTCTCAAATCCCCCTGAATTTCCATTTGATAATCAACCATTCCCTTCCTCCCCTGCCAAGTCTGTCTTGGCATCAGCTTAGACTCTGCTTGATTTTTCACTCTTTCCATTAAAATCATAAACTCACTCAGCTCTGCTCAGCATCTCAATGCACAAGGTCCTTACCTGGGCTTGCAGAGGGTACCAACATAGGGTAAAAATGAAGCTAATTATGTACTTGAGAAAAATGAGGCTTTAACAGTACAATTTGCAAACTTACTGAAACCCCAAAGAACGTAAGACTTGCCCCGAAGTCTTGTCATCTCACAGTCTTTCAACTGTATCTTAATTACTGGACTTTGGATTAGACTCATGCTTGATTCCACTGGAATTTGAGTACAAGCACAAACTTGAAGCTAGCCAAGTGCTGTCTGATCCACCACACTTCATTGAATCCATTTCTGCAGCTGTAAGCATGTGCATAACCCAGTGGAAATTAACAGTCATTCACATCCTCAAATGCCATGTTGCACAACAACTTAAACCATATGATCTGGCTGCAAAGCAAGAGTTTCATGGCAATAGCAAAGGGTGAGGGGGGGAACAATCCACTGATTTTAACCTAAAATAGATTTTCTCACAATTTTAAGTATATCTGAAACCCTTAATTTCCTCTGCACATTAGGATGATACCAACTTGCAAAATAATTGTCCATGCTTGCAGTACCTAAAATATGGTTTGCGGAAAATGGGAAAAGCTCTTTTGATCTGCAAATACCAATCCATGACTACAGCAATCTGTATCCACCGACGGCACCAGTCTCGGAGCCACGTGTTCATCAGGTGAGTTTTCCTTGTCCTTTCAGTATCCTTCCCTGCCACTGATGGGTTTGAGGAAAACACTACCTGCGCTCCTGATCCTTCAACCAACCTCCCCAGTGCCCTGAAGTCCCTTTTGATTGCTTTTGGACTTCTCTCCGCAACCTCATCACTGCCAACCTGCATCACCAATAGGGGGTAATAATCAGCGGGCCTTACCAGACTAAGGAGTTGCCTAGTGATGTCTCTAACCCGGGCCTCAGGAGCCAGTCACAGAGTATTGCAGAATAATAACAATTTACATTAAAAGCTGAATAACTACCTGTTCAATAAAAATGTTCATTTTCTTTCTCATGCACTTGTTGAAAACTGCCAGAGCAGAGTTTAGAACAGTCTTCTACCGTCTGAATGGCATCTGTTCATTTAATCAGCTCAGTTCTTCCTGCATGTCAGATTTGGCCACACCAGTATCATCAGTATTGAATACATCTGTACAAGACATATTGGTTTTAAAGCATATCTGTTGATGGCTTAATAAATGTACTCAAAGCCAAAGGCTTTCTTCTTGTAGAGGAAGCTACACAATGTTATAAGCCACGTGTCCAGAAATTTCTAAGAATGACTTCCCAAAGCAAGCCCTCATTCCCCTCAGGATCTTCATCATTCAAACACATGCAGGCATGAATGCCAACTGCTATGCTCCTATACACACACGCACAGAGAGTCATTCAGAAGTAATCTCAAAAGGATAATGATTTTACTGGTTTTGGGAAGGATATTTTTTTTCTGACAAAAAAACACTTTGACAAAAATCTCCAATTCAAAAAATTATAGACTTCACAGGTTTGGGTAAAGGAGGTGCCTTCAGACAGAAGTGGAAAGCTTAGTAACTGCAGAATCATCTTCTCCTTTCTAGCACCTAACAACTCACTGGATGTTTCATTCAATTCTGAGTAAAAGCACTAAGTACCAACAGTGCAAAATATTTTTTTCTTTTAACATTGAAGTTGAAATGTTCAGAGTACACATTAGAGAAATATATTTTCAAACCATGGCAAGCTACTTCAGAGCAGAAGATAAACACTGCCAAGGTAACAAAAAACTTCCACCTGCACATATGTAACAGCTTTGCCCGGAGATGGAAGATGCTGCAGGCACCACCACCATTGCAAAAAAAAAGGCTGGGAAACCCTATAATTCAAGGTATCCTTGATGAACCAGACTCCCTAAACATAAGCATGTAATATACATGCTGATTTAGCAAATGCTATTGCATACTGCTGCTAAAGTGATTTAAAGGTTACAGGGCTCCTGCAGCAAAACCCAAATACCACAAATTTTGCCTCTTCAAATATCTTAATTTTACTTGCATGTTAAATTCAACAAAATACAGAAATCAGATTTTTTTCTGTCAGCAACATAAGTAGGTTTGCAGCTATCTCTTAGAAGCCACTTTAGTATGTGAGCTGTCAGCACTTACATTAACTGTTACATATTAAATTAACCTTTCAGACACTACACATTCTGAGGTAGATTTATAGTCTCATATATTCATACTTTATTCCATTATTCTTTATTTGCCCCTATGCATCCTAGGCCTAATTCATTGTCAGAATAAGGCAGTAAAACAGCACTGAACGCAATCATGTTGCGACAGTCATAGCAACCATTTCCTTCAGTCATTATCAATTCCTCCTGACAGCCAGATCATCTCGGTGTTTGACTGCATGCAACGTGTCCCAGGAAACAGATCTACTGCACTGGTCTGAATTTTAGATGGCGTGAAGTCTGAGGTAGCCTGCGTTTTCTCCTGATGTAACGGGAAGAGATGATCCTGCAGCCTTTTTCCTGCCATGTGTCCAGGCAGGCTGGGGGATGAGCCCCTCAGACCTGAAAGGAGAGACCTGCTGGCCCAGGCATCACAGACCCAAATAATATAAAAGTGTCTCCTTACTTGAGAACAGCAGATAAGGCAGAATTTAAATAAAAATTTGTCTGAAGCATGTTAGAAATTTATGTCCCTTCCTTCACTTACGTCAAATTATTATTATTGGAATGGAGGAAGTCTGGATCAAAACCTGGGTTGAAACTTGAACTATATTCTAAGCTCTGCACGTACATACACAGTCCTCATCTCATACAACCCACAACCAAACAGAAAGGAGCAAAACTAAGAAACAGACATTTCATGGAAAGTTTCTTCATATTTTTTTCTTCTGTCAAAATGAGTAAGATCTAAAAAAATTGTATGCACTCCATTCTTAAATCCATCAACAAAGCAAAGTTGCTTAAAGAACAAAGCTGGGGGACACTAACTTTCTGCATAGTAAAACAAGCACCTGCTAACATCTGGGAATACTTTATTATTGTAATAAACCATAAATCAGAATCACTTTCTAAAAACATGAAAGATAATACAAAGACCTTTTGGCCACTTCAAAAATCATATGTCACCATATACCATGAATAACTTTTCCAGGAGAAAATCACTATGGGCTTGTCAGACCAAAACCACCTGCACCCTTCCTTCTCAAGATGATATCCATTAATTATAAAAACTAGAAGACCATGATATCCAGAAACAGTCTGCTTCAATAAAGATACTGCCTTTGTTTAGCCTACTCCATGAGTTTTAAATGTGGAATATGTTTTGGGGAAAAAGTGTATAATGTTAGGTTTCTGTATTTTTAATTGAATTCAAATTTCCATCCAAATGCAACTGTAGATGTCCCAAATCAAAATTAATCATTAGCTGGTAAGCAGGAAATATACCAATCATTATTTCATAAAATGAGAATGTGTAAATATTAAAAAACCCCTATATTTGTGTTAGATTGTATAATTGCTTAAAAGTGCAAAGTCAATGCTTACTTTAGCATAAAGGACTAACACTACTTACCAACAACTTATTCCACTTTTTGCCAGCCGGTGAGAACCAAGCATTTTGAAGGAAAACAACAAAAAATGCACAAAAGCTTCTCTACTCCTTTAAAGAATCCATTTTTAATTATGATTTAAATCAATTCAGCTTGACTGATGTCCTGGTTTGCTCCCACCAATCTGCAAGCTTCCCCTTCCATGACCAGAGTGAATGCTGCCAAGTTTCATATTGATGGGTAGGGAGCCACTAGCTCGCATAAATGATTTGTCGTGTGCGTCAAGGGATGGCCTTTATGAGTGCCTTTCCTAACAATCTCCTCATGATGCTCTCATGAAAACTGATTATTCTCTAAAGATGGTAGTCTGGAATAGAGTTCCCACTCTCAATTAACCTGGGCTGGTTCCAGCTAATGAAGTGGAAGGGAGGAAAAAAAATTAACAAGATATATTACACTACTTTTAGCATACAACCTTATTTATATTCAGTACAAATTTAACCTGCTTCCAACTGAAGGTGAAGATTTGATCAACATATAGTAAAGTTAAATTTGGTGAACACTGTTATTTTATTTGCAGCGCCTAAATTAAAAGTGTCTTTACAAAAATAACCAGTAAGTTACATCAAGAAAAGGCAACTGTAATCTAGAGGTCTTCCCTAGGCAAGTTTAGCTGAAAACAGAGGTGGGAGAAAACATGTCAGTCCTATCTTCAAGAAGGTTGAGAAGGAGGATCTGGGGAATTACAGGCCAGTCAGCCTCTCCTCAATCACTGGGAAGGTGGTGGAGCAACTAATCCTGGAAATAACTTCCAAAACATGTGAAGGTGATTAGGAGCCATCAGCATGGATATATGAAGGGGAAATCATGTCTGATCAACCTGTTAGCCTTCTACAAAGAGATTACTGGCTTGGCAGATGAGAGGAGAGCAGTGGATGTGTTCATCTTGACTTTAGTAAGGCTTTTGACACTGTCTCCCATAACATCTTCATAAACAAACTGACAAAGTACAGACTAGGTAAGTGGACAGTAAGGTGGACTGGAAACTGGCTGAACTGTCAGGCTTAAAAGATTATTATCAGCTGCAAAAAGTCCAGCTGGAGGTTGGTCACCAGCAGTGTACCCCAAGGCTCAACACAGGGTCCGATACTGTTTAACATCTCCAATTCATGACCTAGACGATGGGATAGAGTACATCCTCAGCAAATTCACAGATGATACAAAACTAGAAAGAGTGGTTGATACACCAGATGAACATGCTGCCATTCAGAGGGACCAAAACAGACTGGATAAATGGGCTGACAGGAACCTCATCAAGTTCAACAAAGAGAAGAGCAAAATCCTGCTCCTGCAGAGGAACAACCCCATGCATCAGTATATGCTGGAGCCTGACCAGCAGGAAACTAGTTTTGCAGAAAAGGACCTGACAGTTCAGGTGGATGACAAGTTGACCATGAGCCAGTCTCATGCGACAAAGGCGGCCAACAGCATCCTGGGCTGTATTAGGAAGACTGTTGCCAGCACGTCAAGGGATGTGATCCTTCCCCTCTGTTCAGTACTGGTAAGGCCACACCTGGTGTCCAGCTCTGGGCTTCCCAGTGAAGCCCAGGGAGGGGCCACTAAGATCATAAAGGCATTGCAGCATCACAGCACTGTCTTATGAAAATATGGGAATAATGATACAATAATCAGGTTTCAATCTCTTTTGGTTGCCACTATTTCCTCTAATGCATGGTTAACATTAAGCCTCTGCAACAGTAGCATATTTAATATACTCCACAGAAAGCAAAGCAGCATTTCGCCACCACACAAAAATGATTAAAGAGATAACGCCACACGTTTTGTCCTGCACAATGTTTTAAAATATTTTGGGGTTTTCAAGAGGAAGGATGACTACTCAACTTCTGTCCTTCCAGTATTTTTAAAAATAATTTAAAGTTTTTGTTTTCAAAGAAAACATAGAGAAAGGGAAAAAAACCCAAACAAACATTAACACATCGTCTTCCATTCTTACAAGTCAAAAATACTCTTGCAATGCACTCAATTTCTGCTACCAGGTATATGGGGGGTGATGGGTTGTTTAGTTTTTCCAAACAACAGAGCAGCTGCAACTACTTGCAGATCACACAAGAGAATGTTGTCATTTTTTTAAGGACTGCATTCATTCCACTTTACCAGAGAGCAGAGGTAGCGGCTCTTAGCTGTGCTAAGAAAAGGAAACTGCGGAGCTCTGAAACAGTGTCCTGCCATTGAGAGACGCAGGCATGCAACCCAAAGAAAAGCCAAATCAAAACTTACAAAATTCCCACCAGAGATGGGCTTCCTAGAAATACTCTGCTGTATGCTCCTAACTCCTTATGAAAAAACAGGCTACAGTATCCATGCAGTGTTTTAAATAAAGGATAACAGACCGTTTTCTTCATGACTGTATTCGGTTTCCTCATCTAAGTGTTTAAATCTACACTGGCTCAAACACCACCTACAATTATGCCAACACTTTGTCAAAAATAACTTTACATATTAAAAAAAAAAAAACAACCCACAACCACTACGTAGGTATCCTAACTCATGGAGTTAGGAGGAACTCAACATGCCGGTATCCCCCAACACCATCTAGAGGGTATCAGCAGACAGTGCAGTGAGGTGTGAATAGGAAGAGATGAAGACAACACCATTTGAAAAGGAGAGAAACTCTTCACTCACTTCTGTCAGAATTCCTGCAGCATATAAAACACTTTCTGTTTTACCTTCTTTTTAACCCACTGTCTCCCCTATGTATTTATTACACATTTTCAATGTCCTATTTAACTCTGTTTGTTTTTCATATTCTTTTCCCCTAGAGCATTTTGCCAATATTCCAAAAACTGTATTAAGTTTTACACCTTTCTCTTGTATCATTATTTCTTCTCGACCTTTTAATCCGATTGAGGTATGGTCCATATTCTATTTTCTTTCCTCTCAATGCAACAAGCTCATACATAGGCATAGGCATATGTGAGCACACTCTCCTCCTTCACAACCTCCTTCTACTCTTTGTAAACATCTTACCTTCTCTGGCCACAGCCTTTCATTATTTATTTACAATAAAGGTTCTTTCCCACTCCTCTAATCTTCCTATAGTCTCTAGTTCCCCACCTGTAAGTCGCTGTGTGATCTGACACCAACCAAGCAAAGCATTTATACTTTCAATGCCTTCATAATGCTTTAAATTAAACACCTCTAACTGCTTCAGCAGATCAGAGCAGAATGCTCAACATCCTGAAGAACCAAAGTTTTCCTTCTATCAACTAAATAGAAGATTTTTTTCACTTGAGGCATCTGCTCTGAATCACTTCCTGGAGAAGTTTCTCTCTCACACACAATACATTGAACTAACTTTAAGAAAAAAAATAGAAAATTAAATACCAGAACAAAACCACAAGGCTGTTCTTGCCCCATCATCCCACCGTACCCAAAGATTTAATCCTTCTGGTTTTTCGGCCTCAGATTAACCTGTAATGCATACCGCATGCATGATCAACCAGAATAAGTATTATTTTGGTACATCTATTTTCCAGTCATGATACTTATCTCTATCTATTGCAGTAGCCTTCATGCAGGTCCTGGTTAATTATTGTTTTTCCCTTTATTTAGGAGTCTATCAAAACCCCACTAGTAACTAGTAATTTCATTCCCGAAGTATTAAGAAAACAGAATGATTTTCCTGCTTAAATACTACCCATATCTAATGAGCAGGTTACCATTTCTTCACCTCTCACAAGGCAGGAACAATAGCTGTAATGTTTTAATCCTTCAAGTTAACTGAAAATCTTACAAACCTTTTTCTACACACGATAAACATCATAATTCACAGGTTTAAGCAGCTATGCATTTGTCCCCTAAACTTGTACTGGTTACTTCAAAGAGTCTGTAAAGTTTTAGAAGGAACAAACCATGATAACACACTGGCATAAAATGAAATAATTGTAGAGATTTAAAAAAAAAAAAAAGAAAACAAAGAAAATCAGCTGAATTTTTGTTGTTGATTTGTTTGTTTACACTTGGGGAGGGAGGAGTACTTCTTTGTGATATTTGGAAGGGAAAAAAAAAAATTCACGTTTTCTTCCATTGGAGGTATTTTTTCTTTTCACCCCTAAAAATACCAAACAGTTAGAAGACAGGCATGTGAAAGTAAGTTTGTCTCTTCCTTTTTTTGAGACTACTTTAGTGATGAACAGATAGGAAAAACTGCTCAGCTCTAAAAGCCCTCCTCACAATTCAGAAAACAAAGTCAAAAAAATAAAGCAGAGGTGTCCATCCATGCCTGTCCTTTCATTATCACATCTTTATAGAGCATCTCATATCACTTGGCATTCAACTTGATGTCTCCAGCTTCTGGAATGGCAGGATGAGAGCAGAAACTGAGCTTTCATTTTATAAGCATACTTTCTTTATGGAAGAAGCTTAGAAACGTGAATTTGTAATTTTCCAAGGCCAGAACAACAAAGGTGGCTGGCAACTGCAACCACCAACATAAACACTTTGTTTCAAATAGATAGAAAAATAAATCATGGTTTGAAACTATCAGCGTATAATTCAATTAGCTTTACTACACATGAATTAAAGAGCGAGCTCTGACAATAAGAAGCACAATTAAACTCTGTTTACGTTTCTTGCAAATGAAGCACGTAATCTTGGTTTGAATATACGGGAGCACTGTGATCGCTTCCAACATCTGTGAGGAAAGAAGAAAAGGTGCAAAAAGACCAAGCCACACATACTGTGGAAAGGGACAGATCTAGAAAGCAAAAGCACTAGTTTGGCTAAAGTTGGGTAGGGAGCAGTGTTGAGATACAATTGTTCTCCAGTCTATCAACAGGCCTTGATTTGGGATAGATCCTGTCCAGGAGCTGATAACAAATTTGCTGCAATGGATAATCAGTCATGTCAGTGCCATTCACATATGTGTGCGTACACGTGCATACACACACATAAATTATATACATGTATTTGATTACAAGCTGTTACTCATTTATGCTTTTCTCTCGTTCGTTGAGGAACACTACTCTCCAACCACTGTTTCTCTTTGAAATTACCTGGGAACTTGTGCAATATAATTTCCATTAACCGATGTATTTACACTGAGACTGAACATCTCTGAAAGACAGGCCCTGCCCTAGCCAGAAGTTATTGTAAAGAATAGATAAAATCCCTCTGACCATCCCACTCACACTATCAATCTAGATAATATAATGCTCCTTCCTACTTTCACATCAGTAATGGCTGAACTTTGCTATTTTATGTTAAAAAAGAAGAACAAGGAGGAGAAAAACATGTATTTTAAGGACCTATAGAACTGCAGGTTCATGTGCATTGCCCTCTACTTACCTCCTCTCTAGATGACCTTCCTTGAGGTGAATTTCCGAGCAGGGTGAAGTTCTAAAATATTTAGTAGTCATTCATTTTTTTTTTAATTATTATTTTCACCTCTCCTTTTTCAAAAGACATGAGTTTTATTCAAAGATCTCCCACATTAGCATGCCATCCCCTCTCCACCACGCTGCAATTCTTCTGTAGATGATAATATCAGTATCTCAGTCCTTTATGAGAGCAAAAGACAGAACACTGACCTATGGGTCAGATGCTTCATGTAGCTGTACTGGTTTAACTGACAGTAGGATTGAGCCCAGTTACTTTAAAAAGCACATAGTAGAAGATCAGCAGTAAAGGAGAACACTTAAAAGACAAATAAAGATGTGCAACAGCAGCGATGGAAATTTAGAACTGATAGATGCTCTCTTTCAAATTTTTCTCAATTTGAAGGGCTCATTTGCCTCAAATGAGGCAAACAAGCAAGCTTCACTGCAAAAAAATGTTAAAAATGCTCACTCACAAAGCATTTTGGTTAATAACTGCACTTTGACCATATTGTTTTATTACTCTCTTAAAACACTTTCATTTCTACATTATTAAACAAACGAATGTAGGAATGCCTCAGTGTTACTAGCTACATATGTCAGCCTTGATTCAAGGAAATAATTCGTTATATATGCCTTGCATTAGATACTGGGCCATTTGTACTGTGATTTAAAATGGAAGGAATGCACCTGTTATCAATCACTGCTTTGGGATCTACACTTTCGACCTTCTTCCAAAAGATGGCCTATTTCATATCCGCTATGCAGGTTTCTCTACAGATTCGAGTTGGAATAGAAAATGAATTGTGAGAAATGAAGTAGGATGAGAAACACACATGGGCATCAGCTGTCACATTCATTTAGGGTTTTTTGCATTAAAATCTAATTGTTCTTTACCAATCCATTCTGTGACTGGAGTGCTGCCTCATTTCAGAGGTTAGTGGAAAGCCACAGAAAGTGACTCCAAATCTTTTCCATATCAGCAGTGTACCTTGAACTTGAGATGAGGGACTTAAACTACTGAAATAAAAACAATACGGACTCCAGTGATGAAAACGTATACAGGTTCTCTCTCAAGCAGTTCTGACTGACGCAGATGGAATACATATCACTGCTCACTGGTCCAGATCATCAGTGTTAAAAGCCAGATACCTAGGTTGACTCCGTTTTGTACAGATATCCCTCCTGAAAACATCATTTTTTTGTACTGACATTTGGGGGGGGACGGGGGGTGGGCAGGGGAGTGGAATCATTGAGGTCAAACTAAATTCAACTATGTTGACATGGTTCTCCATCACAAATGCCAAGCTACTGCTATCATCACTGCAGTCTGCTTACTGTAGTTTAAAGCTCAATATTACAGAAATGCAAAGTCATCAAACAGAATAATTTTGCAGAGAAAAAAATCAGTTACTAAGAGTTCAAAGTCATGGATAAAATATGTCATTCACCAGAGGCAAACCGGCATGCAGAAAAGTTGCAAGAACACAGTGAGAACTCTGTAAAAATGTAAAAATATGTAAATATCTATAAATTTCACTCCTGATTACCCCACAGCTTTATCACTGTGCATTACATCAGTCCTCAGTGGTCTCAAGCCATTGCTGATTGAACTGATTACAATAATTTATTATTAGTATAAATCCCAGAATAGATATTACACTACCACTCAGAAAAATAAACTATAAAACCTCACACCAACAAAACAAAAAACCTAGTCTGTAGATCTGAAGAGGTAGAGTGAAGTTCTATCATCTACCATTTATTTCTGTCCTTTCTGTATCACTGACAATGGCTATTTATTAAAACAGTAGAGCAAGAATAGATGTAAGGATAGGCAATGAGAAAATAATGCAGCAGTCATAATGAGGATAATGGGGTGCTCAGACATTTCCTTAAATAGATGGGTGGTGGCAAGAGAAACTCTTTCAACAGCTACATATAGCAAAATACAGTACAGGGTAGGGGGAATCATGCAACTAACAAGAGGGGGAAAAAAGAGCAGGGGCAAGCCAAGAAACGAGAAAGATCTTGTAATATTCAGTGTCCCAACAGAAACAGTTGGGAGCAAGAGCTGCAAAAGGATGTGCTGACAGTACAATGTTTGGAGGGGAAAGGAGGAAAAGACATCCCAGATGTCTGCAAGGGAAAACATTTCTATTGTTTTCTAGTAAACATATTCAAGAAAGAGGAATTGGAACTGAAACTCAAACTACATACGCTTTATGGTATTGCCACTAGGCAGTAAGATCAGGTATATTAGTGCTCCCAAACCTTAAGAGCAACATGACACAATAATTTTAATAACCAGCAAGGAACAAACAAGTAATTCTGAGTTCAATATGATCAAATTTCTCAGTTTTTCCTATACCTGTGGCCACACATAATACGTACTTAAGCATTTAAAGTTAAGCTCTACGCTCATCTGTATTGACTTTTCTTCTAGTGTTGCATATCTCAGTTTTAATAACATATTAGAGAATAAAATTTGCAACCACAAACGGAAACCTGGGAACAAGGTCCAAAAGCTTAGTACTGGCTCTCTGACTGGATAGGGAAGCTGAGCTCTCTTGGAAGCTGTTTAAGAGTACGGCTTATGAGTTCATCTCTGTGGTTCCCACCGGAGCAGTTTTACACACACCAAACAACAGGTCCTCACTCCACAAGAAGGTCCGCTTTTTCAGTAGGATCCACCAAGGAATAAGGCTGGACTCAACAGAAAGGTAAAGTGATAGAGAGTGGCTCTCTGCCAAATACTGAATACATGTTCAACAAAAGACAGCAGAGAAGTCATGGTCTGCAGGTACCACATTACCCTCCAGGGTCTCTCCAGGGGAGAGTGCGGGGAACTTCCCGCTCCCCACCCACAGGGAAGCAGCTTTGCCCTCCAAGGCAAGGGAAGGAGGATGAGTTTGCAAGGAAGAAGGAAAGAAGAGTAGGAAAGCACGGGGAAACAGAGCTGTGAAACAGTGGCCTGGCTCTTCAGCCAGAGAAATTGGTCTGGTATCAAGTATATGCCTTTTGTTAATCCCATTCTCAAATCCAACCAGGTGATACATTTTAAACTAATACACAGGAAAACTGCATATATTCAAAAGACTTGCTAAGAAAATGGAGCACATTTATCATAATGAAAATATCCAAGTGAGGAGACTTCAACATGAGTAGTGAGAAAGTGCGGAAAAGAAGCTACTGGCCTACTTCAGAGATGCATGCTCGTGATAGGTTACACAGTTAGCTCTAAACACAGGCTAGACAGTCTCACACACTCACAATAAAAGGTTTTCCATTTTAGAAGCATGTTCCTTATCTCATCTCTTCAGAGAAGAAATAAATTCTTGATTAAATTTTTTAAAATGTATTTTTATATAGATAAAGCTTGTGTTTTAATCCAATTTGTGTTGTTCTGCTCTCTTGTGACGAGAACAAATACAACAGAGGATGGATTCTCAATTGCTCTTCACTCTTTTAATATTTCAACACAAAAAAAAGTAAGAGAACCGCTATATTAATAATGAAAAGTGGTAGAACAGTCCACTAAGGACAAGCATAATTCAGTGTTGCATGGATTACTTCATAAGGACAGGCTGGGGGAAATAAAACTCGCAAGCTGGCTAAAGAGAAGGTGACAAAAAGAAGACATCCTTGAGCCCAATACTCAGCAAACATACAAAGACTTTGCATCAGCCCCTATTGGAGATCCCTTGGTGACTTTAGAATAGAGAACAACCAAAAAAGAGAAGCAAAAAAATCCAGCAGATGGCTCTAAATGAGGAGAACAGAGACAGGTGACTAACTAGTCTGAGAGAAATAAAAATAAAACGGGAGCAGTGCCACGGTGTTATCATTTTTGTTGAGCCACCTGGAGAGGTAGCAGTCTTATCAATGAATGCCAAAAATGAGTAGTGCCCATCTGCTCACCCTAATAAATATCCCTTACTAGAAAAAATATAAAAGAGCACAATTCCCTCAGCACTACTCACATGCTTTCAGCAGACCTGTTTGTTTCAAATATTTATTTGGGTCTTACATGGCTTAACAACTACTTGCAGTAAACACAATAATGCTTTAAGATGACCCTTGGAAGTACGTGGCAAGTCAGTAGCTGTAAGAATTCACGACAACGGAAAGCTCCAACAACTTCTTTTTAAATAAGCAAAAGCTCTGTAATTATCACTGCCTTCAAAATGTCTTTAGAAAGGTATCTCTGGCCAACTGAATGGACTGATGGCAAAACCCTAAATGAGAGGGGCAGTTCAAAATTCAAAATGTTAGTACTGCTCTGGAGATAAGAGCAGCAGAAGGTATCTCCATTCAAAAAGAAGAACCATGGTACAAGCTCAGTCTACCTCCTCTGCTGGCCTCCCCAAATGGCAACAAGTACCATCCTTCTGCTGATTCTAGGTGTGGATTGAGAAAGGAGGTCAGAGCTGGCAGAAGGTGAAATGAGGAATGCTCAGGTCTCTCAAGGTACCGCTACCAAAAGAAATGGGATGGAAGAGAAAACTAAAGCATACAGGCTTTCATGAGTTTGAAAGCAAAATGCCCCTTCTTTAGCACTAACCTTTATCAGATCCAAACATTGATTTTTGCAATGAATGAAGGCATAAGAGTTTGGAGCAGAAATTCAAACTTGCTAAGACTGAGATATTTCCAAGCTGGCCTTTTGATTCAGAGCTATATTTGTTTTTCATAGATGACATACNAAACCCCACAAACAAAAACACCCCTATTCTGTTTAACATCATCAATCTACCACCTCAATAAAAGCAATTCAATCACATAAAACTGTCTGGATTCACAAAAGTTATCCAGAACAGGACAGGCCTTTATATGTTCACCATCATCTTTGCAAATGCAAAGTTACCATACTACTTGTGCATAAATGTTGTGTGCTAAATTTTGCCTTTCATATGGCAAAAATGTGACAGAATTAAACTTAAAATACGCTTATATAAACATGTATGAAGAGAAAGGAGAACACAAAAAGAAGCACTTTTGAGGAGATACAAATCACAAAATGTGAGCCAACATGTATCCACTCAGGTCAGAGTTCTGTAAATGTCTGTACGCACGAGGCCAGGGTTCCTTCATAGCTACAACAACAGATTTTTAAAGACTTCCAAACAGCAGTTTTAAAAACTGCTCATACTAAACCGAAGTAAACAGTTACTGCACTGGGTGCAACACAGAAAAGCTACGCACCACTGAAAGCTTAGCTCTCTGTTCAATTTAATAGTCAGTACACTCATATCTTCAAAATTAAGGTTATTTTGATTGTGTAAATTCCTTTAAACTTGGTGGTCTTCAAAATTTTGTATCTCAACAAAAGTTACAAAAAGTCTGACCAACCGTTCCTGGGACTGAAGCGAGACACTCGGTTCCTAAAGTCTCAAGCACCTTTACCAAGCACCAGTTGCAAAATCCAGCTCTTCCAGCTGAAGCACAAGACAACACTGTAGCCATGCACATTATTTCCACTGTTTTACATTCCCTGTATTAGCATGCATCCACAGCCAAGTAATAAAAAACAGCTAAAATGATTTGGTTCATTCGTAAACTGGCCCACACTTTTTGAAATAATGTGGGTTAAGAGTGGGAACTCTCAGACACAATGCCAAACAGAAGACTCTGTTTAAATCCAAATGAACAAAGCCTTCCACCAAAGCAAATATACTCTTGAGGTCGGGTTACAGGTTTTTAACTATAGGCCTTTTCTAGTCCACTAAACACAGCTGTTTGGGGTTTTTAAAATAAATATTTTTATAAAACAGTTGGAGCAAAGCCTGCATCACTGAAAACTTGCATGTGAAACAGACGTCCTTAGTTTTTAACTTCTATTATAAAAATGCATCAGGAGAAAATTTAAAGTTCCTATAATGTTAATCATCCAATGTTAGTAGCAAAATATTCCTTCCCTCCTTTAGTTTAATGCAACTTTTAATTTTAATTTTTAAATCATCTGTGTTTCAATACTGTATGAGTAAGGTACATTACTGTGGCAGACAGACCTTGCCCATGCTACAAGAAAGAATAGAGGCAGCTAGGGCCCACAGCCAAATAATTTTTAAAAGGCCTTGGATATGGCTTTGTGCCGGCTGTTGAAGGCTACTCCTCGTACCTTTGAGAACAGTACAAACCAAAAATTATTTAAAGATACAATACATTTTCTCATTTTCTCAAGCATTAAATTGTTCTCATTATTAGAAGGAAAAAAGCACGCCCGTAAGCGGTATCACTTATCTACACAGCCCACCGAGACTATTCCATATCCTTTTATAATAACCTTGTGCGGTCAGGATTCATCCCAGAGCATGGCATCCTGACTCTAGTGTGCATAACACTCTTGATTTATTTAAGAAGAAACTGTAATCACCTAAGCAGATATATTCCTAAACTTTAACCTTCAAAAACATTTCACTTTGCTAAAAACCTGCTCCAAAAAAACTACAACAAAGTTTCAGCATTTTCTTTAAAAACCAGACGTGCATGACAGCATCTAAACTTGACTCAATTCTCCAGGTCTTAATTTTACACTGCATTTTACTTTTCTAATCTGTCTTGCATTTACATTTGATTAAATACAGCTAGCTAGTAAGAATTACTCTACCCAGACCTGAAAATATTTCAGCAATTTAGAATTTGGACTCAAAAATCTTCCCAGGAAGAAACATTTCTATTTGTCTCAGTGGAAGCAGGTTCAGGTTTTGATCTCTTACGATTTCTCTTAGAGATTAAATTTTACTCTACATAGCAACCATAAATTGTCACAGCTTTGTTCAACAGATCTTTTTCTTGAATGTATCCAGAATTATCCAGTATCTGTTCATGACAATGCAAAAGCAGGGGTTTTCTTCCCTTTATTTTCCATCCAGATTACCAGATGTAATAATGATCAGTGCCAGCCTCCCTGAAAATAAAGAACTTGGTAACTAGCCCACCCATAACAATTATACTTCTGGAAACAATAATTTATAGAAGTACAACCAGCAAAAGGATCCATTCCAATTTAAATATCTGAATCAGAGCCTGAAGGGCCAGTAGTTTGAAAAAAGTATTACTTTCATATAAACAGAACAACAATGACACAGTAAGTACAGAACCTCAGTTTTGTCATGCACCACTGGCTTTTTTTTTTAAAATAAGCTCATTTTGGCTTATTTCTACTCACAAACACAGATATTTCGTGGAAATGTACCCTCTCTTTGGGTTCAATCGTTCCAACTTAGTCCACCCCAGAAAGAAGTGTGAGCTCCAGGATAACATGATCCAGATACACAGAGTCCAATGGTTCACAACCAGAATTCTCCTCCACATCCTGGTTGCTCACAGCATGCACACTCTTGTTTAAAATCTCAGTTATAAGTCCTTGTGGTGGGTTGACCCTGTCTGCATGCCAGGCGCCCACCAAAGCCACTCTATCACTCCCCTCCTCAACTGGACAGGGGAGAGAAAATATAACAAAAGGCTCAACGGTCAAGATAAGGACAGGGAGAGATCACTCACCAATTACCATCACAGGCAAAACAGACTCAGCTTGGGGAAACTAATTAAATTTATGGCCAAACAAAATCAGAGTAGGATAATGAGAAATAAAATCAAATCTTAAAACACCTTCCCCCCACCCCTCCCTTCTTCCCGGGTTTAACTTCACTCCTGATTTCTCTACCTCCTCCCCACCAGCGGCGCAGGGGGACAGGGGAATGGGGGTTGCGGTCAGTTCATCACACACTGTTTCCGCGGCTCCTTCCTCCTCAGGGGGAGGACTCCTCACACTCTTCCCCTGCTCCACTGTGGGGTCCCTCCCACGGGAGACAGTCCTCCATGAACTTCTCCAACGTGGGTCCTTCCCACGGGCTACAGTTCTTCACAAACTGCTCCAGCCTGGGTCCCTTCCATGGGGTGTAGTCCTTCAGGAACAGACTGCTCCAGCGTGGGTTCCCCGCAGGGTCACAAGTCCTGCCAGCAAACCTGCTCCAGCGTGGGCTCCTCTCTCCACGGGTCCGCAGGTCCTGCCAGGAGCCTGCTCCAGCACGGGCTTCCCACAGGGTCACAGCCTCCTTTGGGCATCCACCTGCTCCGGTGTGGGGTCCTCCACAGGCTGCAGGTGGATCTCTGCTCCACCATGGACCTCCGTGGGCTGCAGGGGGACAGCCTGCCTCACCATGGTCTTCACCATGGGCTGCAGGGAAAACTGCTCTGGTGCCTGGAGCACCTCCTCCCCTCCTTCTTCACTGACCTTGGTGTCTGCAGAGTTGTTTCTCTCACATATTCCCACTCCTCTCTTCTGGCTGCTGCTGCTGTTGCACAGTTCCCCCCCGCCCCTCCTTAAACGTGTTATCCCAGAGGCGCTACCACCATCACTAATTGCCTTGGACAGCGGCGGGTCCGTCTTGGGCCAACTGGCATTGGCTTTATCAGACATAGGGGAAGCTTCTAGCAGCTTCTCACAGAAGCCACCCCTGTAGCCCCCCTGCTACCAAAACCTTGCCACACAAACCCAATACAGTCCTCCACAGAATTAATGCATCAGAAAGTGGGAGATAGACCCTCATTCATAACTAACTACTCATGATGGTTACAGTCCCCTGAGGAGCAAAACTGCGCACAAGGAAAGCAAAGCCTAATGACAGCAAGAGATGGACAGTCGCAGAGCTGGGCTTAGGGAGGACAGGACTTAACACCTGCTAAAGGTAACAGTAACCCCAGGACCAGCCTCCTTTAGAAGTGAATACAAACTTTACTTCTGTAATTCACAGAATTACAGAATAATAGAATAATTTAGGTTCAAAGAGACCACTGGAGGTGGTCTAGTCCAACACCCTGTTCAAAGAAGGTCACTCAGGGACTTGTCTAGTTGGGTTTGAACATCTCCAGGGACAGAGTTTCCACAACCTCTCTAGGCAACCTGATTATAGCTAATTTGAATTTAATGCTCTCCCCCATGAGTTCCTCATACAGAGAGGCCCACAAAATACATTTGCTTGCTAACACACAAAACCAAACCTATAGTTGAGCTAACTCATATCTTCAAAAAGGGAGAATGGGCAGAGGCTATATGTGCAAAACTTGGGAAAGAGTCAAAGGCACACAAGTATCTTGACAAGTCACACAAAGAGAAATCTTACATTTATACATCCCTTCTCAGGTCTTAGAAACCCCATTTACTCTCTACCTTGTCTATGCCTGACCTGAAGTGCACAATGTACTACAAGTGCTTTACCTTTTCTTTTCTTTCTGCATCTAGCTACCAACAGAATATACTGATGGACTTTGCAACTCTGTAAGGTGAAGACAACAATTCTCCTGCAGAGCTGCTTATCCACAGCACTGAGAAAAAACAAAATATGCTGGAAGAATACACTGTGACTTCTATAGCGAAGCAAACAACCAGAATTGAAAAAAAGTCAAAGATTAATTTATTTCTTGGACTTCTGTCTGTAAAATTATTTCTCCTAGTTTTGGATTTATATTCCAAACATGTAGAATACTTCTTTTCCAGAATTTAATTGTGGCAAGGGGGGTTAAAACCACAAAATGAGAACAGCTTTCATTTAAAAATAATTCATTTAAGATCTCGTACATCACCAATGGAGATGTTCATTTGAGAAGGAAAGTTGATACATTTATGACAAGCTATTGTGTACTTTTCCGGATGATGGCAACATGCTGACAGCTTTAAAAGAAGTAGACATGTTACTGTAGGGTTTATTGTCTAAGCAGCCTTCTCCCTCTGCAGCAATCTAACAGCTTACATTTACAGTTGATTATCATTTCTATGAAATTCCAACATTTGCTAATGATCTCCAAGACTGGGAAAAATAGCATCTTCTGTCTCAAGCCTTCTCCTGTAGACACAATATTATTCTAAAATAGTCTGAAAGACAACACATGCACTTTTTTTTTCATAAAGCATTCATTCTCAGTTCTTTTAAAATATTTCAGACAGCACTATTCTCTTTCCACTTCTGTAAGACATGTCAGCCAATGGAACATAATTCATCCTCAGGGAGAGCAGTTTAGAGTACGCTTTTTTTGCAAGCAGTAGAACCAGCAAAACTTTATTTCCTGTATGTCTGGAGGCAAAGCTTGTTTGCAGATTCAGTGGTAACGAACAAATTCATCCTGCTATCTCCGCTTTAGCTGAGGCATTAATACAGTCTCTAGCCTTTATTAAAACCTTTATTCTCACATACCACCTGTAAGTTGCTGTCTTTGGTGATCTGGACACCCTTTGTGGAATTTGACTGAAGATAAGTGGAAAAAGGAGGGCTGACAACAGATGTACAAATATCACCTGCAGCCATCATTTCCTTAGGAATCTATGCTTAAAAACTAGAATTTTTAAGAATAATATTAAACTCAACCCAACTGTGTCTTCAAAAAGTGACAGCAAAACATAGCACCCAGCAATAGCTTAAGTGAAAGTAGCACTCTGGTTCTCAAAAATGATACTTTAGTCTATTCTCACTGATAAAGGTCATTGCTAAAGAATGCACAGGCAATCTGCCACTCTAGAGGCAGATTACACTTCTGTACATCCATTTCACTTCTTTCATACCATTCATCCAGGATACTCACTGCTTTCCCTGGACTGCAACACGTTTAAGTGTGAACAGATTGATTAACATCCAGAAATGTGAAACAAGCTGCCATTGCATTTCACTGTAGATTGACAGGGATTACTAGAGAGACTTTGTAAAGTCAAACCATACATGCACAGAGGGGCTGTGCAACACAAACTGCATGTTTCTCTGTGGGTGATCCTGGGCAGAAGAACCAGAGTCACTGCTTTTTAAAGATCTGCTTTTTCAAAGGCGTTGCAAGGTATGACAGCAATTATGACAATTTTTTGAAACAGTAGGCTACAGGGAAACAATAAGCTACATCAGAGCCAGAGAAGTTGATGAACTGACATATTCAAACACAAGAAACCAAATCCCAATTCCTAATCAGTAGAGGTCAGATAACTATTCTCTAATTATATCCTTGAAAATCTTGTGGCAGTCATCGAAGAGCAGGTTTGTGGCAGAAGAAGATAAGTTTTCCCGACTTATACAATAATACCCCGATCATTTACCTATGCCATTTCAAGATACATAACAAGCAAGATATGATATCTTGCTTCACAATACATTAATTAAATAATATTTTTCTGCTTTTATTCCCGTTTGATGCCAAAAAAGCAGACCATGTATACATTTTCATTCTCCTGTTTCTCAGATTTGTACCTTAAAAATTTATTTATTCTAAAAGAAGTTACTAATTTTTTGAGAAACAAAGACAAGTGAGGAAAGTCATTTGCTTCCCTAGGCCCCTTCTCAAATGCAAATGCAGAAATAACAATATAAACTCATCAATCAGCAGCTAGAGACAAAAAAATAACTACTTAGATCACGTACTCCATTCCTTTTCTGAGGTCTGGATCACTCCCTAAAGCATACAGAGATATTCTTGTAACACGTGTCCCCCAACATCATTGTAGATGATACACAATCACACATCAGCATAGCCTGAGCATATGTCGTGCTTATTTAAGAAGGTAATGTCTGCCTCAAAAGTAGCATATGTCCTGTGCTATGTTGCAGCCACTATGGAAACTTTTTTCTTGTAAAGCAACAGAGAAAATACCACCTAAAACCTCAGCATCTTGTTGGCATAATATTTAATGTTGCTTCACTAACCCTTAAATGTCTCTGTGAAAAAAATCGAGGCTCCTTTTAATAGTTTTTGACTGACACAGACCTAATTTTTTTTAGGCTAGTTTTCATTGACAGGTATGCAACTGACACCTTAGAGACTCCCTATTTATTGTGCTAAAAATGGGGTGCAAACTCTCAAAAGTATAAGCAAACCAAGGGACAGATTTATGGCTAGTTAACGACTGCTCAACTGAGAAAGGCTTATAAGCTAACAACCAAATAGGTGGTATTTATACCTACTATTCCTATGTATGCTACTAATACATAAGAAGCCTGGTAGCTTTCACAAACTCTTAGACTGTAAATCATTCAGACTCACAACAGGGTCTGCCAATATTTGCAAAGCAAACACAGGACACATCTCCATGTAATCTCTGCATTCAGTGTCAATACCCACAGGCAGCTCCCACCACCCTTCCTTGCTCACCCCAAACACTATCTTAACTTCATGCACTGCCACAGCTAGGGTGTTAGGCCAGCCCACCTAATTAGGTACAACACAGCATGGATTAATGCGATAGAAATCTGGTTCAGGGTAAAAATATTTCAAATGCTCAGATGAGACATTCGGCCATTCTGAACTATGACCATGCAATGGCTTTGCCTACAAATCTGCTGCAAACTTGCCTTTATGCAGAGAGGTTTCCTCTGGTTGCCCCTCAAACTCACGTAAAATGTAAAGGTGCCTCCCAATATGATGCTACACCTCTTTACACAATTTAAGAAAAAAAAAACCAAACAAAAAAAAACCAAAAAACCAAACTCAAAATTACAGCATTACTAGAGATACCCCTCAACATAATCCTTGGTGAAAACATACTTTATTGGACAACTAAACATTTGACATTAGACAACCTCCTTTTTGCTCTCAGGCAAAGACAACCTATCAAAAGTTTGCACTTTTAACACTTTATGTTAAATATAATTTAAGGGGTTTTTTTGGATGTGGTTAAAAAGTAGACATACAATAAAGTTACAATCTGCTCCCCTTTTCAGCATAAAAATATTTTCAATGACATAGAAATAGATCTGTTTCATGTGTAATATAATATGATCAGATATGATGTTATAATTAGCAAGAAAGAAAAAGAGGTTTCGCAGCACTAGGAAAGCCAGCTGTGGGTACTTCTGCACTTGCCGTATCATAGATACACAAATACATTGGTTTATGTAATTACTATCTCAGTAGGTAGGACACTAGAAAAGCCAACATACTAGCATTTCCCAAGCTTGCTACTAATTAAATCATATGCATACAGGTTCAATCCAAGGATGATCAAAGTTAATGAAAAAAATTCCCATTTAATTCAATGAGCTATGGATCAGTTCCAGACAGCTAGCTGCTACTCCATTCTCTTTCTTCTTTATCAAAAGCACTCCAACAGTGTGAAAGTGAAGAGGACTCCATATGAGTGTACAGATTTTGTATCTCCCCTCAGATCTGAATTTTAAATTAATTATTTGACAGTTGACTACATTACATACAATTAAGTAATCTTTTCCATAAAGCTGTATTAGAGGCTACTCAAGGTTTTGAAGGAAAATAGACTACTACTATTATTGTTACATCAATAGCTTTAAAAGATTTCAACTATTTCTTTCACACACAGGTTTACTCTCATTATAAATTTATTTATGTGACCAGGGAATCAGAGCAGCATGATTCTATTGCCATGCAGTGCAAAAACATCCCTCATGGAGCCCTGAAATCCAAAATTGGAATGTGAAATGATCTCCTAGTCTGCTTGCCCCTTCTCACTGAACCCCTGTCTAAGACTAAAGACAGAGGTGTCAGAAAACGATGACTGAAATTCCTACCATCTTTCTTCTGCTTTGCTTTGCCAGACAAGACTTCTGCAGAGCCACTTTTAGGCATCCAATTAAAAACAATGCTAGCAGGTTTTTTTGACTGGGTCCAGACATGTAAGAAACGGTTCTAAACTCAGCTCTTGACTGAGTACAGACATAGCTGCAGAATAACATAGACTATTATGGTTTAAGATACAAGTAAAAATGAATTCCTATAAATTTACCCAGGCGCTAATATCACTCTTGAAAAACACTTGAGAGACTTTCTTCTACTTTAAAACACTGCTGTCAGCTCACTCTCCTTAATATGGGCCCATTATCTCTGAAACATGTAAATGGGACCTGCAAGTTGTACTAAGAAGTAAATTCTATTTACTTTCACACTTTTTTTTTTACATAATGCAAAAGCCTTTATTGCTTTGGTATGATTCCCTATTGCTGAAGCTCTTTTCTGTTGACTGAGTAAAATAGAAATCAATGACCAGATTTTTTTTATTCTTCCATTTATGTGCTAGTGATTTAGGCTGTTGTGTTCCCTTACTGTTAATGGGGTTTAGAAGCAGAAGACCCCTTCATCTCTCAAGAACTATTAACCCAAAGTCTTAGGCTAGAATTGCAAATATATACTACGTTACAGCAAACAAAATCTGTTTAGAAATTCTATATCATCATTTATATTTGATCCGAAATCACATGGGTTGCAAATGCTAATATAGCAGGAAAAAAATAAAACAAAAGTATAGGAAAAAGCAGCTAGCCTACACAGAGTGCAGTATTGACTGGCATGTTGTAAAAGGAAAAACACCAACCCACCACATAAGTTTCTAAATGACACAGTTCATTCCAACCCATTTAATCTACACAAAATGCTAGATGCACACGAACAGCAGGATTTGCAAACAATACAGACAGCTCTGCCAGCAAGTTTCACACAATCACAGTATATGTCTCAATACAGTTGGTCTCACAGCAATACAAATTTCAGAAGTTAAAACAAAAATGAAGTAAGATTGCACTGCTGAACATCCTCAGTTTGGTTTCCTTTACCCTGGTCTTTTTAGCAAACTTATTTACTATATATAATTTTTTTTTTTTTTATACTCTGGTGTTATTTCCTTGATCCCAGCACTAAAATTTACCACAAGTGGATGGACAATGTATTTCTTCAAAATCCCACATGACTTTATCAAGCCTCTGTGCTGCCTCATCAGTCTTCCAACACCTTGCTGGGCTGCAAGATGAAAGACTTACTTTGCTCGTTTAAGAACAAGTGTACTCAGGAAGACTTACAAGAACTAACTGCCTAGTCAATCTCCATTAACAAGCTTAAAAATTTTACTTTGTATATTCTACAGTTATGAATGTATAGAGGTTACCAAAAGACAGAAAACCCAATTTGCAAATATTCTATTTATATTATAAAACATTTTCTGTAACTGTAGCTAAAGAAATGCATTAACTATGTTTAAAGTCTAAGGGTAAAAAAGTGTGGTCTTCTTCCTTAAAAATACTTTAACTGCAACAAGTGATACTGAACTATAGACAATGCTGCTGAGAAATAGTAATGAAAAATTTTATAATAAAATCCCTCAATTTAAAGTTCTGCCTATTCGAATAAATACAAGTCAAATTTTAAAATGGATTTGCTAAATCCTGTTCTAATTTCCTGATACAAATGTGCTCTGGTTCTGTTAAAGTTTATGGCTAGGATTAATCTAGTCAATGACACTTCATATGTATTCAGGCACACCTACCTTGTAACACTGTATTTGATTACATCTGAATACTACTACCTTTACAGTGTTCAAGAGGTGCTGACATCTCCTATAACTTGTTAAAGAAGAACGAGTTCCAAGATACTCTGTAGCAAGAAAAGCAAGAGAAGTATGACTTAAAATATAGGTTTAAATTGTGTCCCCATCCAGTTCTGCTACCACAGGATAAAAGAAAAGTTTGGGACTGTTAGAGTAGAAAGAACAAGACTAGTATCACTAACTTCCTTCTTTGTCATTTATGCTAGAAAATAGGATATATTTGGGTCCATGCCTCACAGTACCCTAGGATAATGGGCTCCCAAGCAGCTTCGTGCTTTATTATCTTTATTGTCACCAGGTAACATCTCCTATAAGGCTTGCTAATGTTGATATACTTACTCCAGATAAAGCACAGCACAAAGAACAAAAGAAAACCTTTGTTTGAAAGGCCTTGAGAAAGCCATATATTTTAATTATGTCAGAGAACCCTTCTGTAGCACCAGATACTTGAAAGTCACACTTCCCTCCAGAGCAAGCCTCAATGAAAGAAAACAGAGCTCAGGATACATATCTCAAACTATGGCACACAGAAGTATTTCTCCACCCAGTCTTTAGATAACAAAGGCAACATCCCCTCATCTTACATTTTGCGCCAAGATATACACATTGACTGGGTGGAAGAAGCTATACAAGTTAGGGAAAAAAAGGAAAAAATAACATGAAAGAATCAAATCTTTATTATTAATGAAGAATAAGGTGTTGTTATAGCTCAAGGTCACATACGACTAAGCAATCTTCAGTTAATGCCACATCCATTACGTACTGAGAGAATCAAAACATAATAATTGTTCTTCTTTTTTTCTTTAAAACCATTTGTAGAATTGCAATTTGCAACATGCTGAAAGATCAAGTTCCACACAGTCCCAGCAGGCTCTGTCACTCACGGTCTGGAATGAGAGCAGTCAAGGGACACTGGGGTCAAATGAACTCCTAATATCAGGTGAGGAAATAGGATTTGGTAGAGCCTGCAATATCCTTTAAGTGGTTTTTATAAAAAAATCATTTAAAAACCAACATGGAGTCTGATAAAAGAAACTAGAATAAGCATGGTGTTCCCACATACTCAGTTCAAGTCTTCATCTACCCAGCGGTTTCTGTTTGTAGAACGAATATCATATAAAGAATATAACCTACCGCAAGAAAACAGCGAAAAAATGGCAGGAGCAGAATAAGATACATTGGGAGTGGAAGGGTGGGGGAATAAGAAGCACAACCTGTGCAGCGGGGGGAGAGGGACAGAAGGGAGAATAGAAAACAAAAAAGCTAGCCTTTATCAAGCAACAATTCTCTATCTGTTTAAAACAACTTTCTTCCATAAAACTTGGCCAAGCTAGTGTGCCAACATAAAAAGAAAGTAGCTCTTCTAAGTTCAACAAACCTATATAGAGCTGATATTTAATTACCTCTTCAATATCTGATAATTTTACATGTGC
>WAAD01016984.1:0-44860 GCA_013389945.1 Fregata magnificens | reverse complement strand
TGTTTAACTTAAATTTAGAAAATGCTGCTTTATAAGTTGACATAATTAACTATATTTTTTTATATACTTTGCAGGAAACTAGTATTTAAATAAATACAGCTCTATGAACATTTTACATCAAATCAGCATAAACTTCAAAATGTCTTGTGGGATTCTGAATATGACAGCAGTCAGATTCTCCACAAACTTCATTGCCGGGTCTTGACAGTCCTTCTGAGTCTGCTTGTCTGGCATATCCTGGTATGGAACCATTAAAGACCTGTTTCTAAATCATTAGCTTGTATGAAAGTAAGATTGTCTTATTTTAGCTGCCAGAGAAAGTATGTGTTTAAAAAAAAAAAAAAAATATTTCCCTGAAACTATAATCAGTTCTAATATGTTGGCAATAATAACTAATCCATTATGGTATTGAAGCTTATATAATTGAACTTAGTTCTGTGACTTTAAGTGCCTATGAGAATAATTTATTGTGTCTGGTGAGGTCAGTCTTTACAGAGTCGTCTCCATCTTTCTCTTGCACAGCATGTGATTTCTGCTAACTAGTATTTGCTTGCAGGATACATGGTATTATTGCTTGGTAGTATTTATTTACTGCATTATTTGTTTCTCCAACAAACATACAGATTATCACAATGCTCAGTTGCAGTCCCAGGCAGATGTAAACATCTGTTCATCATTTGCATAAGCAGGAGATAGGTGGACACGGGTTTCCTCAGAGCCTTGGTGTTGGAGAGAAAATCAGTTTATCTTGTAGATAGCTGCTCTTGATGGTTACACATTCAGTGAATGTTAAACACTTTTCTGCAGACTATGTTAGAATAGCAGTGAAAGAGTTAGATGTAGTGGGGTGGAGGGGGTGGTTCAGAAGCTGTCACGTATTTGCATTGTTAATCACAGTTAAGAACAGGGGAACTGAGAGTGGAAGGGGCTAGACACAAGCCATCACATTTCGTCAGGTTTTGGATTGAATCACTAATGGAATTCTTTGTGAAACAATCAGTCATTCATCAAAATGTGCTTCCTGTTGTAATCAATATTTTTATTTATTTAAATAACATAAGACTGCTTCCTTATCACGAAAATGTTTTAAAGTCAATACAGCTCAAATGAAATGCTTAAGACATAGTACATCCTAGAAGTTTATAGCTTGAATTATGTTCTGGATGTCAAATTGAAGTGTGTTGTGTTGCCTTGAAACTAACCTGCTACTTAGTTCCAGAAAACATCTTTGACTCATCTAAAATATCACAGCATTCTTCTAGTCCCATAAATTCGCAAATAGGTTTTCACATTAATGGTCTTCATGTGTAAACTAGTTTTGAAGGAAGGAACATTTATTCATTGATTTGAGTAGTTTTATCACTGTCCAAAGTAAATTAGGTGTCTCACTCATAATGCTTTTTCTCTGACCTGACTCATTTACAATATGAAAATAAATGTTGAAGTGTTTTGTTTACAAAACAATAATAAGAAATGTATTTCGTGTAGACCTCTAAATAGGTTTCCTGATTTCCAGAGCTGTTGAGCACATTTTTTACTAAATTTGTTAATTTATTTTTTCAGTTTGTAGTTTATACCAAAAATTGCTGCCTACTTCTAGATTTTGAATGTGAAGATGTATATTTATCAAACTGGTGGTGGCACCTTCACAATCACCTCCAAAAGCCATGGGAACATAGGATGAACATAGTCCTATGAACTACAGCGATGCAGTGTTGGGCAAATAAGTATACTATACTTATATACTTATACAGAACCCCTCGTTCTGTGAACTAGTGGCAGTACTTACTAACCTATATGGATTTTGAGGCTTGATTGTGGGGTTTTATTTCCCAGCAATTTGTTGGAATAGTTGAGGGAGAAATTCTCTATCAGTGCAAGTTATTGCTGCCATTAGCTAGGGACCTGGTGCTTCTGCAACTTCTGTGGGTAATTTGTTCAGAGATTGGAAACCTTTTGTGCTACCCTGGGGAATGGAAGGTCATGTCACGTGTCAAAGGGAAGGTAATCTGCCCTGGTCATAAAATGTTATACTGAAAACATTGTTATGATAAATAGACCATTCTTCATACCTCTCTTCCTCTCCTAATACCTCATGCGGTAACCTTAGCCAGTACTCATCTTGAGTTATTGAGTTTTAAGCCAGATGTTAATTCCACATTTAGAGTAATTGTTAACTGAGAAGAACTTCTTACAGCCATGTGCTTATGGGAGGGAAAGGAGTTGGTGTTTGCTGTATGTTTTTTTTTTTCTTACTTGCAGATAAAGGACAAAAAGTGCTACCATCACTCATGTAAGTGAATATTTTGTTGTGGCTTTTAATTAGCTATGAAGTACTAGGTGGGGTTTTTTGTAACGCGTTTTTGGCTTGAAATGCAGAACCTTTTGTGACATATAAATGTACCAATCTGAACTTACTCTTGCTCAATATAACATATATATATATATTACAGAAATAGAATAAGGTGATTTTTTTTTTCCTTCATTGTATAAGCCTCTAAGAGAGAGTGTTAAGAGGTTGACCGGAAAACTCTTTAAAAATTACTGACCTTTCCCTTAGCTTTATCTTCACCTTTAAGTTTTGACATCTGTACTTAACATACTTAGGCTTGACTAGATTAAAAGACAATACTTTGTCAATGTTTCTCTTCTTGGAGAAAGAAAATTGATGTCTCTCTTTGTCTTCCTGAATGTTTCTGATCTCCCTTTCTTTTACAGTGGTTAGATTAAACTGCTGCAGAGCACAGAAGATCCATCAGCAGGTTTCTGGAATGACTTCTGTTCACTGGACTAGCATAGCTTAAGTTTTAAATTTAATCTCATTTTTCTGTCTGATATTAAATTATATATTGTCTGGTCAGATCAAAGTATTGCTTTGTATACTGGGATCTACAGTTTGGAGAGTAAGAGTGTATGCACCACAATTTTAGAGGTGGAGGCCATGCAAAGCCCAAAAGAAACATTTTGGCTGGTAGACGCTCTTAGCTTCATAACTGGCAGATAGATCATCCATCCTACATTGTTTTTTAGAGTAACTGTAGGAAAAATAATAGGCAAATGGGTGTAACCCTTTTTTTCTTTATTATTTTATGTGAAGTGGCTTTCAAGAATGTTGTATTACTTTGCTTAGGATTTAGTATTACTTTGATTCATATGTTACTTCTGGACTCCAAAAAAATATGTAGGATATATAGGTCCCGAGAAGCTGAATTTATTTTATTGGAGCTAGTGGAGGTCTCGGGTATGTCTTAGCTGATCATCGTTATGCTCCAAAGATCAAGAGCTGTGGGCATATTGTTCCATAACTAGCCTACAAAGGGCCTGGCTTGTTTGTGCTGGTAGCACCTGGGAGGTACAAGGAGTGGAGAGCTGTGCAGTGCGGAAAACCGTGGCGGATAGTTCTGGTACATTATGCCTGGTGCATAGAGGTGCTATGTAATTTATGTGGATGAAGATCAGCTGTGCCTGCCTCAGAACCTCAAATCTGCCTCTCTGACATGGTCTGTGAGTGAACCAGTGACTCAGCTTTGCTGAGCAGAATATTCTTTTCCCTTCAAAGCTTGCCTCTGTTCACCCATGGTTTCTTCTGCTCTTTTATTGTGTAAAATGCTGCATCTGATTTCCCATGGGGATAAAGTGACACCCGGAGTTTGTACTCATTGCATTTGTGGATTACTGTTCCACTCCTGGCTGAGGCTGGGGTTTTCAGCCCCCATTTCTTTTGTGCTAGTGTTATCACCTGCAAAGCTTGTGAAGACTTCCATATCCTGTAACTAATTAAATAGAAAAAATACGGAAGGAAAGATCTAGTTCACTTGACTTTCTGTGCCTTAGGTAGCATTCATAGTGTACAAAACAACCTGCTTTTTTTTTTTCCCTGAGCCTCTGGTAACATAATCGCAGTAGTCTGTAAATGAGCTTCCTGAAACATTTCTTGTATTGTCCAAAGGCACTATATTTACAATCCCAAATGTCTAAAAATTATATTCAGTACTCTGCTGTACACACAAAGTAGGACGGTGATTTTGTTATGCATTCCAAGTTCGTGTTTTTTTAGGCTCTAGATTTGACTAATAAGCTTTGCATATATTAGAATTTTCTATGCTGCTAAGTATTACATTGTAATTTCAAATACCCATCATTGTTGTCAAAATTGATGTTGCAGATTTGCTAAACTAAACGTGCAGTGCTTTGCTATAAATGAGGGAAGGTCATTGAGCCATATGGTGATCGAGGTCCAGTGGGAGATGTTTGTCACTACTGACTGAGTTATAAGAAACAAAGATTTTTGGATAAGCTGTAAAGCTGATGGAAATGGATGAGAGGATAAAGTTTGGAGAACAACTCCAGTATTCCAAATCCTGTAACTTCTAGTGTGTTGTTTGTAAGCAGGCAGAACAGGTGGTCGGTTACTTCATATGGATTGTTTAATAAATTATATTTATGGTTTATTGTTGTCTTTGTCACAAGATGACTGGATCCTATCTAATTTCAGTGTAATTTCTTTTACCAGATTCATTTTGGACCTATGATGCTTAAATTCTTCTTTCTCAAAAAGCGCAGGTTTACTCAAGCAAAAATCAAGAGGCAAAATTAATGGTCTTTATTAGTAGAATCCAAGGATCGCTTTTGCAAAGTAAAACTTTGTTAGGGGTCTGTTCTGTATACTCAAAATTACTAGCCTGTCAAAATGACCAACAAAGCTTCACCTCAGATAACCTTCAGAGAACTGTTTCTTAAAGTCTTTCATTAGTCAAAATATCTCAGTTATTATTTTAAAACTGTATGCTGTCAACATATTTCTGATACTCGATCCCTTTTCTCTTCTAAGGAACTGGCATTTTTATCATTTCTATATTAAAAGAATAATAGGGGTACTATAACTAGATATTTATTAAATCTAAATCTTTAGTTTCAGAAATAATGCTGTGCTTCAGAAAAGTCCTATCAAAACCTCATCATCATCCAGACCAACCACACTGCAGTCCAAGAAGTTAGAATATCCCAAGGCTTTATGCCTTGTTGCTTAATTAAAAAAACGTAAGCGCTATTGCTTCATCAAAGACAAATCATTTTCCACTGACAAGTGGGAAATACTTGCAGCCAGCAAGGCTGCTTAGCACCCTGTGGACTTCTAAATGAACAGTTACAATCACCAAAAGGCGCAATACGGTTAGCCCTCTTCAGGGTACCCAAGTCACAAGCTAAACTGTGTCTCTTCTTAGAGTGGAAGGTAACAGCTAGCCATGCTGAAGAGAGAAATTTTGGCCACAGCGTTGGACTAAAACTCTAATCTTTCCAGAAAAGTATAATGGAATTTGTAATGGCAATTCACAGCAGGCCAGGCCTTTCTTAAGAACTCTTCAGAAATAGCAGCACGGCAAATGGAACAGTATAGATCTGCCTCAAAAGGAAGAAGAGAGAAATCAGCCTTGTCAGGATTTGAACTTGTGGTTTCAAGGCAATCCCCACCTGGTAATTGAACTGCTGAGCTACCCAAGTGTCCTGGTGAGCAGTTGGCAGGGTCTTAGCAGTGAAAGCTTAGCAGAGAGCTATTTGTCATTTCAGGCCATCAGGACACTTTTCATCTGTGGGAAGTTCTGTTTCTAGTTCCTGCAGCACATCCTTGCCCAGTGCCTCGTTAACTGAACAACTTGTTCGATTGGGTCCTTCACTGGTAACCTTCTTTTTTAACCTCTTCTGCAATATAATGTTGCAGTTGCAACTCCAATTAAGATTAAAAGAACGCTTTCATTTGGACATCTTTCCTTTTTTCTTTTAATCCTAACCTTCTGAAAAGTACTCCCTTCTACAGAGATTCTTTACACTTAGAATTAAGGCAATAGCTGTTTTTATTTTTAGAAGTATAGCAACAAAAATATATGTTTCAAAGAACTCCAAAAATAATCATAGTTAACTATCAATAGCACTGATAGTATTCTGGGACCATGAAGAAGAATGTGTTTGGGAGCTGAGGGTAAATCATGCCTGACCAACATGATTGCCTGGATTTGTGAATAAGGGGAGAACAGTGGATGTCATTTACCTCCACTTTAGGGAGGCTTTCAACAGTGACTGCGACAACATTCTTGTATCCAAGGTAGGGTGTTATGGTCTGGATGGGTGGACAACCATGAGCCTTTAAGACTGGTTGGATGCTGGGGCTTAGAGGATGGTGGTTAATAGGTCTTCAGGGGTTGATCCTGCGTCTCATCCTGTTTCACATCTTCATCAATGACCCAGAGGAAGTAACAGTGCTTGCGCATTAAGTTTGCAGATGACGCCAAATTGAGGACCCAGTGTGCTCAAGGGCAGGGCTACCGTTCAGAGGGACCTCAGAAGCCTGAAGGAAAAGGCCAACAGCAACCTTATGAAATTCAGTAAAGACAAGTGCAATGTCCTACACTGGGGAAGGAGAGGCCCCAGCCACAGAACAGGCTGGGGACTGACTGGCTAGGGAGCAGCTCTGCAGAAGGGGTTAGGGATACTACCAGACAGACAGCTGTGTGCCTTGGCAGCAAGGAAGGCCAAGAGCATCCCGAGATATATCAACAGTTGTTCGGCCAGCAGACTCGGGGGAGTGATTATCCCCCTCTACTCACTGCTTGTTAGACCGCATCTGGAGTACTGCGTCCAGTCTTGCCCCCAGCCCCCACACAAGAAAGAAACAGATAACCTGAAGCAAGCTCAGCAGAAACCACCAAGGTGGTTGGGGGCTGAAGCACTTGCCCTGTGAGAAAAGGCTGAGGGAGCTGGGCTGGTTCAGCCTGGAGAAGAAACAACATGGAGGGAACCTAATAGCAGCCAGTACCTCAGCGTATCACAGAATGGTAGGGGTTGGAAGGGACCTCTAGAGCTCATCTTGTCCAACCCCCCTGCTTGAGCAGGTACACCTAGAGCACGGTGCATAGGACCATGTCCAGGCGGGTCTTGAATATTTCCAGAGCAGGAGACTCCACAACCTCTCTGGGCAGCCTGTTGCAGTGCTCTGCCACCCTCACAGTAAAGAAGTTTTTCCTCACATTCAGGTGGAACTTCCTGTGTTCCAATTTGTGCCCGTTGCCCCTTGTCCTGTCGTTGGGCACCACTGAAAAGAGTCTGGCCCCATCCTCTTGACACCCATCCTTCAGATATTTATAAGCATTGACAAGATCCCCGCTCAGTCTTCTCTTCTCCAGGCTGAATAGACCCAGGTCTCAGCCTTTCCTCATAGGAGAGATGCTCCTGTCCCCTGATGATCTTTGTCGCTCTCTGCTGGACCCTCTCCAGCAGTTCCCTGTCCTTGAACTGGGGAGCCCAGAACGGGACACAGTACTCCAGATGTGGCCTCACTAGGGCGGAGTAGAGGGGGAGGATAACCTCCCTTGACCTGCTGGCCACACTCCTTTTGATACATCCAGAGGTGTGATGTATCCAGAGGTGTTTGATGTCTCCAGAGGTGCCTGACAGGAGAACAAGAGACAGTAGATGTACAGTGATGGAAGAGGGGTTTTCAGACTGGCTTTAAGGAAAAGCTTTTTCTCTACAAGGGCAGCCAAGCGATTGAGCATGTTTCCCAGAGAGGTGGTCTGGTCGCCACACTGGTTATCAAGACCTGACTGGACAAAGCTGTAAGTAGCCTGGTCTGATCCCATCCCTGACCCTCCTTTCAGCAGAAGGTGGGACTAGAGACCTCCCGAGCTGCTTTCCAACATGAATGATTCTGTGATCCTGTTGAGATCCATGCTCTCTTCTTTGAAATGGGTACAGGCACAAACTGATGAAAGGATACAGGCAGAAAAAAAAGTCCTCCTTTCCTAAAAACAGCCGCAAGTCTCTCTCTATATATAAATGTGGGGAGGCATTTTCAGTTTTTAGATTGATTAAAGAAAATGAAAGGAAACTCTTTTGAAAGAGGCATGCATATCAGAAGCTTTTCTCTTTCACAACTAGGGCAACTTGCATGGAGAAGTTTGAAGTTTTTATCAGAAGTTTTGAGATATGGGACAAAGTAGAAAGATTTGCTTCAGAAATAAGTTACATTCATCATACAGCATGTATCATATGCACTGGGTCACAGTCACCAGCTCTCAAGTGTGTTTTCTAATGTTTGTCAATTTTTATCCCTCTCCTCTGTTCTTTGGGGATAATCCTCTCTCATAAAGTATCTATAGTGCTGTTCTCTTCCGGACATATTTCTTGGTGATTCCATTGGAACTCATATTTTGTATATTAGCAGAGAAACCAAGTAGTGGCTTGTAGGTTTCATTCTATAGGATTTCTGTGAAGACTGTCTAGGGACTTTGATTAGAAACTTCAAGGAAATAATACTGGCTTAACAAACAATCTCATTTTTCTGTTTCTTTTCTCTCCTCCCCTCCCAGCGTCCGGCCACCACCCCCACTCCCCCAATCAAATCCTGGTTCCAGGAATAGGCTTTGCTTTGATTTTAGAAAACCGGCAAATGTAATTGTTGTTGTGCTGTAACTTGAGGTGGCAGTGCCGCTGATAAAACATTGCATCCACACCCTTCTGTTGGTCCTGTGTTTAGTTAGACAAGTCACAACTACTTCCCTATGAAGTACCTCTCAGTCTCAAATACACATCTGTTGTCAAATGTTTCTTTTTCTAGTATTAAATGGTAATTGCATGCAGCTTTTGCCTCACCTTTATTGTTTTTTAATGAGACCTTTATAGAGGAAAAAAGAATGTAAATACATGTATATGGAAATATG
The DNA here is from genome assembly GCA_013389945.1 of Fregata magnificens. Classification (NCBI taxonomy): domain Eukaryota; kingdom Metazoa; phylum Chordata; class Aves; order Suliformes; family Fregatidae; genus Fregata; species Fregata magnificens. Next base: position 36,146 of record WAAD01016984.1, on the reverse strand, counting down.
TGTGTGTATGCATATATATAAAATTAATCATTCCATCTGAAGTAATTCTGTACACGGAGACATCCTTACTAATGCTAATAAAGGTTTAAGGTAAGCTAAAATGATTTTTCTGCAGATATTTTTTTATTATAAAAACTTTCCATTTTTAGATTATATGTAATTCTGAAAATTCAGTTAGGTAAATCTCATCTGGTGCAGATTTTGCTAGTAATAATGGGAAATTCTGAAAATTCATGCTGTTGCTACCTTAAGTTAATAGATGTTAATTGGAAGGGAGAAGTGGTAAGAAAATATAGTTAGTGAAAGGAAGCAATGACCTTTTATAAAAACGGTGCCTCACTTGATATAATTTTATTGTATTTTAAATCAGTATGTCACTTTTGCACATTTTGTCCTTAAATAAAAGCATCATATACTTCATTTCAGAGTTCTTAACCACAGTGGGCTTCCTAGAGGTTGGCTACTGATCACTTACCTTAGTTTATTAAATACAACTTAAGCTAATAACGAAAAATGCATTTTACTTTGTACCTTTTTTGAAAGTCTTGAATACCCTAAGCTGCTGGCCTCTTCCCTTGTAAATTGTTTTGCTTGCTCAGGTTGTGTACCACAATCCTCCTCTTCTATCTTTGCGTACGTACTCAATGACTTACAATTTGTAACAGCCGTTATGTTTTGCATTATGTTGCCTATAACTGCGATGTGATCCATTAATACATTATATTTGTTCACAATCACAAAGACAAGATGTCAACATGTTTGTAAAGCTATCTTGGAAAGATTACTTAAACCTTTAGCGTGTTGTGATACTGGTAAATGCAAAGCGGTGCTGAGAAAAACATTGCTTGTCCAGGTTTATTTTGAAGGCATAGTACTGTGCACTTAAAAGCAAGTATGACTGTGTGATGTTTCAGCTTCTTTTCTTACACTCTAGTTTAGCAGAGCACAAAGATATGAGAGAGGAGACTTGAAAAGGAAATGGATTTTTTTCTTTATTTTCTGGTCAGGCACGACATAAGTAAACATTTTGAAATAAAAATATCTAAATCCCCAAGCAGCTGCTATTTTCTGAATTACCTCTGTTGCAATTTCATTTTTCCTTAACCCAGCAGGCAGCTAAACACCACACAGCCATTCGCTTACTCCCACCCCGCAAGTGGGATGGGGGAGAGAATCGGAAAAAAGGTACAACTCGTGGGTTGAGATAAAGACAATTTAATAGGACAGAAAAGGAAGAGAAAAAGATAATAATGATAAAAGAATATACAAAACAAGTGATGCACAGTGCAATTGCTCACCACCCATTGACCGATGTCCAGCCAGTTCCTGAGCAGCGGCCCCGCCCCCACACCAACCTCCCCAGTTTTTTCTTCAGCATGATGTCATATGGTATGGAATATCCCTTTGGCCAGTTTGGATCAGCTGTTCTGGCTGTGTCCCCTCTCAGCTTCTTGTGCACCTCCAGCCTCCGTGCTTGCAGGGCAGTATGAGAAGCTGAAAAGTCCTTGACTTAGTGTAAGCACTGCTCAGCAGCAACTAAAACATCAGTGTGTTATCAACATTATTCTCATCCTAAATCCAAAACACAGCACTATACCAGCTATTAGGAAGAAAATGAACTCTATCCCAGCTGAAACCAGGACAAGCCATTGCTTCAGACTTTGCTTCTTGTAGGCTTCATTTTTATGAGGGCACATGTTAGGTTTTCGACTGTGCTTTGGGGAAGGAAAAAGATGAACTCTTTGAAGGTAGAGGTGAATGACTGAGTATTAGGGAAAAGACTGTTTTCTTACTATAACTCTGTGGTTTTTACTATTCTTTGGAGGCATTGTTGTCTCTTAACATTAGCAGGTAGTGCCCATTCCCTGTGAGTCTGTGGTAATGTTTTGGCCCTGGCGTTGTTCTCGCATTAACCCCCAACCACTCTTTCTATTTTCTACTGATGTACATCTGTTACCTTGCGTAGCCATCCACCTGCGGTAGCTTTGGTCTGAAGCCATCGCACTGAGTCTATTACCTATTGAGCACATACTTTTGATTTAATTGGGAGTGTATCGTGTGACAGATGCGCCTAAGTAGAGATCACGAAAAGTGTTTTGAGTGTGCATATGTAAGAGAGCACTGAGTGAGTATATTCAACTGTACACTCTTGCTTGTTTCCTGCTGTCACTAGCTCGCTAGAAAGTCTTTGCAGAAGATAAAATCAAAGGTGTTCTCTATTAAAATTTCAGTGCCCTTGGATGACAAAAAGAAAAGAAAATGCCTCATTGCATCTTTCAGCCATTTTTCAATGTCTGTTTCCAAAGAATGGTGAGGAAAATAGTAGATTGTGAAATACATTTTCAGTTTTCATTTGCAATGATGTTTCTTAATGAACACTGTTTCATTCCTAGGATTTTTTCCAAAGGTCTATAGGAGCTGTTTGAGTGTACTGTATGCAGAATTGCTTTCCCATTCTGTTTCTCTGGAGAGCTTGCTTGGTACCTTCTCACTGAAGAGTCCCCTTTGTTTAGGCGACTTGCTCAGCCTCTCTGAGTGGGATCTATCGCGAACTGTATCCATCTAAATCAGTACTGCTGTATTCCCTCCTCCTCAGTGCTAATGCTCATCCAGTCCCATCCAGAGCCGATGGAGCTTGCTAACCCAGAAAAAAACCCAAAACAACAAAAAAAGAAGTTAACTCTTTTAGTAGGCTGGCCTTCTGTCATGTTACCAAGTTGGACTAGCTCACCTCAGAACCAAATATCAGACTGGTTTGTGCCTACCAGGGAGGGTGGCAAAATTGCAGCAGCTCCCCTTCACTCACATTGGCTTAAACTTGTTGCAATGCTGTATGCCCCCAGTTCCTTTGTGCCAGCTTGGGTAAATAATCATCCATAGGGTACAGCAACCGTTTCACTTGCTGGTATGCTTTTTATCTGTCACTCTGTCTTCAGATAGTGCTTCTTCTAGGTTAATGTTGTAAAGTTTTATGAAAATAGCCATATATTCTCTGCCACTGGCATTTCGAGCTGTGCCTTCAAACAGTACATGACTGGTTTTGGCATCTATGCTTATTGAACTGAAAATGCGTACCATTAGAGTAGCTGATCAGCTGACCAGTCTGTTCATCAACCAGAAGACATTTGGAGTGGTGCTCTTTAAAAAAAACCAACAGATATATGTCTGAATGAACGAGTTCTTTTCATAGCATGTGTATCTTTACTACATGTTGCTACACACATTACTGTACTTACAAAAGAGCTCAGTTGTTCATGGACTTGCAGCAATATCACAGCCCTAATGTTAGCACTAGCTTTTAGTACATACTCAGTTCAGAAACTCTTGAAGTGTAGAGAGTATTGAGGTTTGGAATTGACCCTGCTCACAACTGTAGTTGCATATAAAAAAAGCTGTTGTTTAAAAAAAAATCAAACAAAAACCCCCTAAAACTGCTAGTTTGTTTATATCTTGACTTAACACTTTTTACATAATTTTAAAAGAATTTAAGTATTGGTGAAATGTTCCCCTGGCACCCCTCAATGGGGAAGAAAGGATGTTTTACAGTCATTACAGTATTGGGTTTGAGCTTTGAGTTCAGCTCATCCTTATTTTAAGTGATATATTGAATCTCAATGTAACCTTAGTAAAGAGTAGTACCAGGATATAGACGTCTTTGAAGTGCGTTTAGAGAATACTGGGGATGTATTGATTTAGCTGTAGAATTAAGATTGTGTTAAAGCCTATGTAAAATAACTTCATTTGGGTGTTAACGTTCATAAAGGTTTAAAGAAATTGTAAAAGGAAAAAACAGGGCAACTTTCTGATTATAGATAAAAGCTGGTCTGATGATGTTTTCTAAGTACATATCTTTTCTTTCTCAACAACTGTTGGGTGTAATGAGAGGAAGAGAGAGAAAATGGAACAATTAAATGCACCGTATGTACAAAACAAAAAAAACCCAGTCTGTAGGTGTTACACTGAACAAGAATTTGTTTTAGTCCCATCTATCTTTTTTATCTCTGTAGCATTTACTCATTTGTATTGCATTTTGAAAGGCTTGTACCTGGATGGATGCAACGGATACTTGCTGTTTGTTGCTGTTTCTTCTTTTAAGCTAATATATATATATATATTAGGTCTTTGTATCTTTTGGAAACCCCTCCTTTCTTGCAGAAAATACTATATGTTTCTGCACAGTTTAACCCTATGTATGTATATGGGGTGATTTGAAATCCATCCATTGTCAAGAACAAAATTACACTACATCTTCATGATTTGGAGTTGTTTCTTTTCTAGAAGAGATAAGCAGCTTCCCCTTCAAATTTTGCTAGGACAGCAGCTGCAGATGAGAATGAGCTTCCATATTTAATACATTCTATTAACCTCACACATACAAACACACACTCACTCCCTCACGCACCCCAGTGTCACATTATAGGTGAACAGGCCCTAATTAAAAGCACGCACCATCTGCTGGTGTGCAGCAGCAGGGTGGCACTCCATAACCATCCTGATTCCTGAGATTGAAATGTATTATTTATGAGCTCAAAGAGAAAATATTCCACTTGGCTGGTGGAGGCTGCATTAGGAGCTGGATAGCACCATCTAACGGTACGGAGTGCCACTAGCTTTTCATTTTTCCTCTTCTTCCTCTCCCCTCCTCACTCTCCTCCCCCAATATTTTTTTATTTTTCAACATTGTCTTTGGATTTTTTTATGATCATGTTTCAGACAATTTTGTGTCTCGTGTTTCACTTTTATACAAGACTGAAAACAGTCGTTGAAATATTACACTATTTGTGGTGTTTGCAGCAGCCTTTTTTTTCCTTCCAGTGCCACACATAGGGTTTTACTTTGGGTAGTAAAAATGATACTGATGTGATGTGGCGGTAGAGAAGCGGGACATTATCAAGATAGCTGAGCAGGATCAGTTTACTGCCATTTCTCCTTCCCCTCCCAAGCATGCGTGTAATGAAAGTGTCTCCTGCTCAGTCTGAAAATTTTATTTTAATATTGAAATTGGCCCCATTTTTTTATTGAGCAGTACACTACAGACTGCATAAAGGTTCTTTACTGGGTTGAAAAGAAAGGGGAGAGATTCGGAGATAGCTGCAGCTTTGGACCTTCCTCTCTAAAAGCAGAGATCGTAACCTCTTCCTACTTGCAGAGATTGTGTCCTGTTATTGCTTCTTAGTGGGGAAATGGATGAGGAGGTGTTGGACTGAGGGGTGAAATATATACTTTGTCAGGAGAGGAAAGGGGTGACAGGGAAGGAGCACTTTTTGTTATGGTTGGTCCATCAGTCTGCCTTTGTTGACTGCTAGATTACAAAGTCAGAACTAGTAATAATATATAATGTATTTAGTGGTTAGCTCAATGACCTTTAGAGTATGCAGAATAAGAATTCAAAATAATGTGGGGGATGATTTTTTGGTTCTTAGGCTTTTTGTTATGTCCTTGAGCTTTGCGGTATCCATGCTGGGCATCCAACAGTATGTTTACAGCAATAACAAGCAGTAAGGACTAGACTGATATGTGAAATACGATTTTTTTCTACAATAACTTCCAGTAAAACCACTTTTTTTTGATTAAAGAATCTGGGCACTGTTTCAACTCGGGCAAGACAAGACTTTGAATAAAAAGATATATGTATAAAACGGGGCAAAATGTATTTGTGTGCGTATGCATATTTATTTTTAAAAATCAGCATGTTTTACAGAATGTTGAAATGTCATAAACTGTGGCACATCTATGAATACATGTCTTCTTATTGTAGAACGTATGCAATCAGAAGGATAAGAGATGCCTTCAGAGAAAACAAGAATATAAAGGATTCTGAAAAAATAGAAGAACTAGTGAATAAAGCCAAAGCAAACCTAGAGGTTATTCATCGGCAGGTATGTTTATTTCTCTCATTTTATCTGAGTTGTACACTCCTCAGTTAACTGTCTTACACTGTTACAGATGGAAAAAATAGATCCTTGCTCAAAACATCTCTGGATGAACAGTTTTTCATCACAGATGAAAACATTCTGAAAACAGAGTAGTTTTTGTATGTCTGAGTTTGAGAGGGTGGGAAACATCCGTTTATCCATGAGGGTTGCAATAGAGGATTTAGAGATGTTTGTTCCATTAACCAGGAACAGGCCTTGCTGTCAAAAGTTTATATGCTCTTCCATTACCTTTTCTGCTGTTTGTTTTACTATCTCTCCGCTTGGCTTCTCTGGTCTGCCCTAATTTTCCTTTGAATTTGTTTCCTCTAGCTCATGTGTGTTAGATTCCTTTCCTCACGCCTTCCTCCTTCCATCATAGGTTTAGAAGAGTGGCTGTGACACTCACTCAGAATAGTCTTGCCTTCTGTGTTTGTTTTTGCCCACTTCTAGATACAGTGTTAGAACAGTAGCAGAACAAGAGAATCCTAAAGTGAATTAAGTAAATGCTGGCTAAATGTGTCCAAGCAGGGTGATAGATTTTTCTTTGGAAAAAGTTGAGTCACTGGCAGTATTTTTCTCTGACCTGGTCTGAGTAGCGTTTATAGCATCTCTGTTCCTTCCACTGGGTACCATATTATTTAGACATGAATTATACTTCGTTGAACTTTAGATACTTTATTACTTCTCATACACACCCACTGCCTATCTACCGTGACCACTGGAAATTTGAAGAAAGCAAGCTTCCACGCCTGAACTCTCTAAGGGCACTTGCAGCGCTTAAGCTGTCCCTCCTTGCAAAATCTGCACTTACTGACACCGGTCAGAGCTCAGTAGTACTTTTATTAAATATCGAATGAATATGTGCACCCGTTCCTCCATGGTCTGTTTTAACATGAATCTTTTAACAACCAGCAGGACAGTTAGCTGGATTCTTATTTCAGTAGGAAGCTGGGCCCTTTGATTTGGCAATTAAGAATGAATATTTTGGTGCAAGTTAAATGATTTCTTTGGAATTTCTTCTCCCAGGAACAGGTGGTGTTTTGTGCTACCATAGCTTTGCTATCTTTTTTTTAACCAAAACACTGCTATTTTTGTATTTTTAAAGTGTTTCTCAAAAAAGCAATTCAGATTGGATTGATTCAATGCAATTATATTTAAATGTTGGGATGTTTTTTCTCATATCTGTAGGTGATGAGTAGCATTTTCAGCTCTTCTTTTTGAGGTTTTATCTTGGAGAGCCTTGATATCCAGTATTCTCCAGGGAAGTATTAGAGGCTGGAGAAGACAATGAAGGAGGGGGTGTCACAGGAGAAGAGTCAGAGATCACTCAGACAGGTCTGAGCTACTAGTTATTTTATTGAGTTCTAATCAGTAAATTTAGGATGTAAAATATTTAATAAGTACAGATGGATTGGCGGTCAATACTATTTACTACACTATGGGATACAGATATTATTGCTTAAACTTACTATACGTATCTTAAATGTTACATGCATGTAAAAAATGTCACTTAACAACCCATCAATGTCTGGTGTCAGGTAAGGGATCTCTCAGCCTCGAGGGGTAACCTTGAGAGGCGTCCCTAGTCAAGGGGAGATCACCACCGCGCAGCCGGCTTCTGTGGAGGGAGAGCTCAACAGACCCTGACGGCTGCAGGTATTTATAGCGTAAAGTGGTTGATTTGTAGTCAGATTTTCTGCTGTGCTAATGCAGTTTCAGCCGCTTATCAGCCCAGTCTCCAGCCAAACTGGGGTTTTTTTGGGGTTTGGTGCAGAGTTCTCACTGGTAGCCTCACACAATAGGATTAACTACAGTTAGGCCTGCTTGCTGAGCATCTGCCTGGACCAAAGTTCAGTTAGTTCAAACAGGAGGAGGGCATCTGTCACAGGGGGTGGCAAAAGATAAGAATGCACAGGGTCAAATTCTGCCACTTACAGAAATCTGCATCAAAGAAGTAGCAATTTGTGGACGTGGGATCTTCCATAGTAATGTGCTACAGAAAATCTCTGCAGGTTTGTGGCTAAGATAAATTCCTGTCAGCGTGTCAGAAAGTGCTTTGTGATGGCTGTAGGTAAGAATGTCAACATTGTATCTTTGATAAATCAGGAAAACATTAGTGAGGCTACCACAGTAACTGTTTTGCCATGAAGTGGATGACTGAAGTGTACTAAATTTATTTTTGTTTTAAAATATCTTAACTAGGACCTATTTGGCACAACTCTTACAATAGCAAGTACTTCTTTTTTCTGAAAAGAGTTCAATTTCAAGGTATTAAAGCACTTGAAATAGGTCAGAAATATTGTTCCTACTTTATAAATATGTATCTGGGATGCTGAAATGAGGATGCTGATTTGTAGTACCTTAATGTTTGGGGCACCCTGACCTCATGTGGGTAGGATTTGGCTCTTGCTGGTTCTATGAGCCTGAATAATAAAAGGCAGTTCTAAGTCAGCTGGTGGGTAAGTCTTGCTAAAATAAAAGCTTTGCAGCTTTTCTTTCGACAAAACATGGTTCTACTGACTCATCTGAGCCATAATAGGTCTGGGACAGATTTTAAAATAAAACTACTCTCTCCTGAGTCCTGTGAACACCCAGATTACCTTGTTACTGTAGACCCTGAAAAAAGATACAATTTCTCTAAAACAGACTCTTGACAGGGCGGACTCTTTTCCTTCTAGGGTGTGGGTCTAGTCTTGCACCTTTTATGAAGTTTTCTTTTAGCCTAAAGATTGTCCTTCAGCATCAGGTAGGTCCTTCAGCTGTCTTGGAAAGAGTAGTAAGAGCAGGCAGGCTTGGTTAATCTCTGACTGGTATACCCACTCACTGTCCTTTGTAAAGGAGTAGTTGGGCTTAAGGACATGTTGTGTTCATTGGTTGCTAGTGAACATTTTGATCATACATAAATATAGATGTGCCTGTATGTACACAAGTATCTCTAACAAGCCTGTACGTGAACAATAGGTAACTGTTTCACATACCGGCCTGTATTATGCATTTAATTCTTCATTCAAGAAAATGACAGCAATAAAAGGTTATACAAGATTTGTTATTTTCTCTTAGGATGGAGTCTGCTTTTTTCATTACACCAGCAGAACCATTTTAATCTGATACTTTTTTTTCCGTTTTGCTACTTGGTAGTAATGGCAAAGAAATTTTATAAGAAAACTTTCTTGACTCAAGATTGAGAGAAGTCATTGAGAGCCACATTTCGCTCTACCACGTAATACATAAATCTTGCTTTAAAATGTTTTATATGTAAGTGTGAATTTTTCAGCCGGGAAGATGTTGAGAAGCAAAAAGGGCATGTAGGGTTCTAGTTCCCTGGAATAGCAACACTTGAATTTTCAGAATATGAAAACTCTCCACGTATGTTTTAGTTTTGCAAACAGAGAAAACTAGTGTTTAATACAAATATCTTAAATATATTTTAATCAAACTGTTGTCAAGCAAACCACATTAAGTACCTATGTTTCTGTTACGCATTTGTTCCTTGGAGGGTATCTTTGTCACTGGGACATACCGGAATAATGCAGAATGACCTCAGTTATTGCTAAACCTGCAAGGTTTTGCTTGTTTGTTTGTTGTTTCAAATCTCAACTATTTAAGGGGTTTCTCCCACAGGTGAAACTGATCTGCTAAAGCTAAAGTAGTTTTAAATTGGATCACATTTTGTTATCATTCCATGTAAGAATTTCAGGAAAAATATACTTGAAAAGTAAGGAATATTAAAGAGTCTGACACAACTTCCAATTTTTAACACTGCTAAAACAGTGAAACTTATGTTGAAGTATCTCTTATATGTCACACTTCTAGAAATTTTCCAGCCAAAGTATAATCATGCTGCATTCAGTTTTGGAAGGGTGTATGTGTTTGTCTTCTATGTTTGCGGGAGTAACAGACAGTAACACACATATAACATAATAGGCAATGGAACTTAATAACAGCAAATAATCTGATAAAAGAAAATTAGTTTATCAAGGTAATTTTTTACACATGAGTCCTTGCAAGACTTCATGTTTGGGTAATAAGGATTATTTTTTTCTGAGTCATTCCGCCCCCCCCCCTTCCCCCCCAAAAAAAAGTTTTTCTAAAAAATTGAGAACTGTTGTTCTTTGCAGAATTTCTATTATGTTTCAGTGTCATCTCAATTTCAGCTGTAAAGCAAGAGATAAATATTGGAAAAATAGCAACACTGTCTTAAAAGTAAGATTTTCATCAGGACTATTAAAAACCTTAGCATCTAAATTCATATTAATATTTACTTGCTGTCAAATTTAATCATACTCTGTGGAAAAAAATGCATTCTTGCTCCCTGTTTAATTGAAGATCTAAGTAATGAAGTCATCTGACATTATTAAGACTTTATATTTAAAACTAACCAAGCATAATATAAAGTTTTTATTTTTAAATGCAGAAGCACTGAAGCAAACATGAGATCTAGCACACATTTTTTTACTAAGTTTGGGGTTTATTATGATGTAGCGCATCTTGGTATTGCTGACTTTTTCGTAGCATGTCGATAGAAATTAAATAATATCCTACTTTGCTGACAATTTGTTGTTACTCTAAAATCAAATTTATATTCACTTTACATTCTAATTTATGGTTTAGTCATCAAAGTGACCATTGAAGTGTAAGGTTCATAAATAAGTATTTGAATCAGCCTAGTGGGAAATGTGAAATAGTGACAGATTACTGTCATTTTGTTCATGTCAGTCACTGTACAATTTGCTTGAATGTTATAAAAGTAGCTTTGTAAAGCTGAAAAGCATGGAAGAACATTAATCTCTGCCTTAGTCCTCCTCTGCTTGTTATTGGTTTCGATTTAAAAATATTCTGGCTAAAGGAAGGAACAACTCTGATTCTTTTCTCAACACTGTTTGTGAAGATTTTTTTTGTGTGTGTTTACTGTGTAAACAGCACAATTTGTGGTGTCTTCCCTGTAAATAAGGGAGTTGTGAGAAATGTATTGTCACAAGTAAGTTTGAAATAGAAAGTTTTAAAAAGTTTTGAGGCTAAATCTTGAGGTCCTTTGAGGATTATTGTAACAGCCATTCCCCAGCGATGCTAATATGACTTCATTTGTGAGTTTCCATCGCTATTGGAATATGTTAGTGGTAGGAGAATTTGCTCTGAAATGTTACTGCTGTTGCTGAGATTCAAGATTTATGGAAGCCACTTTGAAGATAGGATAATACTGAGTGTTTTGAAGTATTTGCTAGTTTTCTTTGTGGCATGCTGTCTCTCAAGTTTTAAACTGAAAATATAAAAGTGAAATTCAAAAGCTGTATTAGACCTGTGTGTTCTGATTAAATCCCTGTTTTAATTTATAAGACATCTCATTCTTATGTACTCCTCCACGGGACTTTCTCCTCAGTTTTAGATTGTAGCTGGAAACTGCCAGTCATCTTGTTGTCCAGCTAAGAAGGATTATTTTGGTTTTCCTGGCAGCTCTGAAGGCTTTAGTATCAATTGTACTGTTTTTGACATCACACAACTATAGTACTCTTCAGTAACACAGTTTTGATATTCTACAGCCTTTGTTTGTCCCTTTAAATAATCCAAACTGATGAGAATCATGGTTTGCACAAACCATGCAGGGAGACAAGAGATGCACCACGCACGATTAGACAGTCAGGACGTGTGGATCTGCTTCCTTTACATCTGTGTGGTCATCGGCATTTTTCTAAGGGAACGGGTGAACTTTTTCTTTTGAGTTGTTTGTCCTCAGGCTTGACCTCTCTTACTGTTCCCTTCAGATGTGTAGAAGAATGAAGGAACATGGTTTTGAAGTATGAGAACTCTATTAAAAAGGTTCCACTGATAATGATAAATATTGAGTACTTGCAGCAATTTTCATGTTTGCAGCATGTTGTAAGTACATTCTAATTCTTGCAATATTCATTGATTATAGTAACTTTAGCTTTGTTTCTTTTAATGAAATACTTCATGACTATGCCTTGATAAAAGCCTGTGTCATATTTAGTGTGAGATTTCAGTCTCATATTCTTGTGTTTCTCCATATTTGCCATTTCTAGTAAAAATGATTAGTATGGTCTTGTTTTGAAATTTGTGTAAAATAAGAACAGTTGAACATTTTTTCTGGATCATTTTTTTTTTGTTTTTAGCAAGCCAAGTTGCCAGTGCAGCTGTGTGTAGCCAAGTACTGCACCTTCCTGAGGCATTCATTAGCCGAATCTCATCCTAGCGATATCATAGATTTAAGTAACAGTTGAATGGAAGTGGAAACGATACTGAATGAATGTGCTAATACAGCACTCATATTATTATGAACTGGTAATAATATAGCCACAGCATAAGGAAACATATTTCTGTTAATCAAAATAGTATAAATATTAAAGCATGCTTAATAAGTATTAGCAAGAGAAGCAATATCAATTATAGTAACTCTGAAAAACAGAAGGCAGAAGTACCTTAGTTTACTGCACCTGCTTTGGATTTTATTGCTCATCCTTTGTGGCTTTATCAGCAAATACTCCCATTGTTTTCCATAGTTCAGTTCTAGTAGTCCTGTGATTGATTTGCAGTAGTAGCAGGTAAATTAGTAAATGCTAAGGTGTATGTATTTCTGGACTGAAAGCATATTGTTGAGCATTCTGGGACTGGTACCAATTTACATAGTTGTGAGTGACATTGGAATTGACTGTCCCAAGGAACTTCTCAACTTTCAAGAAATATTCTATGTATTTGAAGATACCTGTGTTTATACTGCAAAGCACTGTAGGCTGGATGCCATTAGCAGGAGAAGGTTCATTATGAAAATTCTTATTAGTAGTTTTAGTTTCAGGCTACAATTCATATTTCTGTCTAATTTTTATGAATATGTAAGAAAGTTGCGAAATACTGTATAATGTATTTGATTATGTTAGCAGCAGTTTTGAAGCCAAGGGCAAAGAATAGCTGGAAAAGCTCTTCAAGCACTCTGAGTACAGGGTGCAGCACCCATGCTACTGTTCAGGAATGTATATAATATTGGCAAGTCACATTTTCCCGCTGGCAGCCAGTTATGTTGGCGCTCTAATACGGTTTCCTCTTATCATGTTTGTCACTGCAAGGAAGTTTTAAAATCACAGATTAATTTACTGCTTTTCTTGAGAAGCTCCTTGAATTTTATTTAATTTTTTTTTCAGCTTCACAATGGCAAATACCTATTTTTCTACAAAAATTTATAGACTTACAGCTCTTAAATAAGAGGAGTGTCCTTGGAAGTTTGCTGCTTTTTTACTAGTGTCATATATTTCTATTTATTACAGTTGCACCTACACATTCCAACCAGGATAGAGCCAACACTATGCAGAGAGAGAACTATTCCTACTTCTCGAGCCATTTAGTTTGTTAAAGCAAGTGTAGACACAGGAAAGAGTTTTCAAATGCCTCATTCACAGAAGAAGAGCAGGAGGTGAGTGGCATAATCAAACAAGGGACAAAGATCCGATTAAAACAGTTTTATCAAGTCACTACATGGTATCAGTTTTTCAAGGTAATCAAGCATCTATACACTTCTAAGTACTTCTAATGGCACCTAGAATTTAGCAAATGGTTGGCATGAGCCTCTTGCACTTCTTGCTCCTAGTCTGTTGCAATACTGGTGGTCAGTTTTTAATTGCTTTAGCAGATCATGAGTTCTTACTTGATTGGTTCCCTACATGCATTTACCGAAATTATGCTGGAAGCTTGTGGCAAAGCTGAACACGGAATTTAAATCAGCTGACTTCGGTTTTTAGAAGGCATTGGGGAGATTTTTCTGTGGATTTTTTTTTTTTAAATTCCAAAGCTCTTTGGGGTGATATTTTTAGATATCTTTTTTCCTCAAGGTCATTTAAATCCTATTTGTTATGTTCAAGTTGCACTTACTTTCCATGTGATTTGAAAACATAACTCAAGAAATACATATTTGTATATTTCTTCTTTTATAACAGTAGCCTACAAGGAAGAATATGATTAAGAAAGCAACAGAAATCCTTAACATATGTTAAGTTTCAGTGCTCTTGGAAGGAGACACAGATGCAGGTGGAAGAAGGTATAACATAGGATGGATAATACCTGTCTTTTAGTAAACAAGAGAAAGCTTGAAATTGAAATGCTGAGGCATTAAATTCAGAGCTGTACTGAGTTTGTATTCCAGTATGAGAATAAATGCATTTTATGTCCAGTAAATATCCATTGCGGGGGGGGGGCGCACAGAAAGGGAAGAGGAACAAAGGAAAAAATGTAATAGGAGTGCCATTGAAAAAGGTTTGGTAAATTTGAAACAGAAACCCAGGTGAATCAGAACTTGGCCCTTCACAGGACATGTTCGGAGTGAGGTCCACTTCAGCCAGCCTTTTCAAATAGTTTTTTCATCTTGACATGTAGGATAGCTTTGGAGATACGCAATATTGTAACAGATGCCAAAAGCCCAGAGCTGTCATATCAGCTTAATTTGTAGCAGCTGAATGTGTGGGAAGTATAACAGACATTTTACCGGTCTTCAGGTGGCATGGCTCTCCAGGTTACACCTGTGTGAGTCTCCAGAGCAGTGTTACTCCTCAGGCTTTCATTTAACTCTCCCGGTGGAGAGCAAGATTGTCTTTTCACAAGTGATTTGCTGCTGTTTGCCCTGTTGACTAAATTACAAGTGGCAGGTTCTGCCTGCAATATTAAATATCAAAGTAGACCCTGCATTGAAAGTAACCTTTAGGCTACAAGCAGAGGCGATTCAGGGGTAGAATGAGGCTTTGTCTTTCTGATCTAAGAGCCTTAGTGTAAAACACAGCATTTGATGTATGCAGTAACCTTTCCTAAACAAAAATAAAGACTATTGAGTGTTGGCAGCTGCTTTTAAGATACTTTAATTATCTGTCATAAAGAGCTGTCGTTATTTTTGTTACATGTATTTAGTGGCTAATCCAGTGAGGTTGGGGCCTTATCATAAATAATAGGTAGTTATATAATGCATCCAGAGCTCTGAGCATCTGATGTTATGCACAGAGGAGGGGTTGTCTGAAGGACAGGAGAAGGACTTACTTTCTAGTGGGCAATTTGGCATGGCAGTATGTCACATGCGATCAAGTAAATGCTAGGTGTAAACTTCCATGTGGAAATGAGTAAGTTTCATCAGCCTGGCTGGTCAGTAGCTTCTTGAAACAGTTAGCGACACTGATTGAACCAGTCTGTGCTGAAGAAAGCTCCAGAAGCAAGGAACTTCCCCTTGGTCGAGGAGGATTGGGTTAGAGATCATCTAGGCAAACTGGATCCTCACAAATCCATGGGCCCCAATGGGATGCACCGATAAGTGCTGAGGGAGCTGGCGGACGCTGTTGCTGAGCCACTTTCCATCATCTTTGAAAGGTCATGGAGGACAGGAGTAGTGCCCAAGGACTGGAGGGAAGCCAATGTCACTCCAGTCTTCAAAAAGGGCAAGAAGGAGGACCCGGGAAACTCTAGGCCAGTCAGCCTCACCTCCATACCCGGAAAGGTGATGGAACAGTTCATCCTGGAGGTCATCTCCAGGCACGTAGAGGAAATGAAGGTTATCAGAAGTAGTCAACATGGATTCACCAAGCGGAGATCATGCTTCACCAACCTGATAGCCTTCTATGATGGCGAGACTGGCTTGGTAGGTGAAGGGATGTTGTTCACCTCAACTTCAGCAAGGCTTTTGACACTGTCTCCCATAACATCCTCATAGGTAAACTTAGGAAGTGTGGGTTAGATGAGTGGCCAGTGAGGTGGATTGAGAACTGGCTGAACGGCAGATCTCAGAGGGTCGTGACCAATGGCACAGTCTGGTTGGGGGCCTGTAACTAGTGGTGTTCCCCAGGGGTCTGTTCTGGGTCCAGTCCTGTTCAACACATTCATCAATGACCTGGACGAAGGGATAGAGGGTACCCTCAGCAAGTTTGCCAACGATACCTGACTGGGAGGAGTGGCTGATATGCCAGAAGGCTGTGCTGCCATTCAGCGAGACCTGGACAGGCTGGAGAGCTGGGCCAAGGGGAACCTAATGAAATTCAACAAAAGCAAGTGTGCATCTGGGGAGGAACAATCCCATACACCAGGACAGGCTGGGGGTTGCCCTGCTGGAAAGTAGCTCTGCTGAGAAGGACCTGGGAGTGCTGGTGGATAGCAGGCTGACCATGAGCCAGCACTGTGCCCTTGTGGCCAAGAACACCGATGATATCCTGGTGTGCATCAAAAGGAGTGTGGCCAGCAGGTCGAGGGAGGTTATCCTCCTAGTGAGGCCACATCTGGAGTACTGTGTCCCGTTCTGGGCTCCCCAGTTCAGGAAGGACAGGGAACTGCTGGAGAGGGTCCAGCAGAGAGCGACAAAGATCATCAGGGGACAGGAGCATCTCTCCTATGAGGAAAGGCTGAGACCTGGGTCTGTTCAGCCTGGAGAAGAGAAGACTGAGGGGGGATCTTGTCAATGCTTATAAATATCTGAAGGGTGGGTGTCAAGAGGATGGGGCCAGACTCTTTTCAGTGGTGCCCAATGACAGGACAAGGGGCAATGGGCACAAATTGGAACACAGGAAGTTCCACCTGAGTATGAGGAAAAACTTCTTTACTGTGAGGGTGGCAGAGCACTGCAACAGGCTGCCCAGAGAGGTTGTGGAGTCTCCTGCTCTGGAAATATTCAAGACCCGCCTGGACGTGGTCCTATGCACCGTGCTCTAGGTGTACCTGCTCAAGCAGGGGGTTGGAAGAGGTGATCTCTAGAGGTCCCTTCCAACCCCTACCATTCTGTGATTCTGTGAAAGCTCACGTTTTCAGGGAGATGTGTTCATCTGCTTTTTTCATGCTTTCTGCTTTCCTATGTTTGTTGTCTCAAGGGCTTCTGCCCAGTGTGTAAATGAATACAGGGGTGGCTATTGCAACAAAGCTTCAAGGGGGCCTCTTCCAAATGAGGTAAGTAACAGCAAGTGCATGTGTGTCCTAACATAAATATAAAATATTGCCAAGAGAGGGAAAGTAGAAATAAGTGCTGGTAGTTTTGATCACAGCTCAAATTAGTTCTGCCATGTTTCTAATCTGAATGTGTGATCTTGAGTTGATGCCTGCCAATCTGGTTTGTAATGGTGCCAGTTGAGGGAGGGTTTGAAGATTGAGTTTCTAGCATTAAAGTATATTAACCTTTGAGCAACTTTCTGTCTTTCTTGCTGTGTGGTGTCTGCTGCAGAGCAGAATATTTGTGGAGGATCTCTTTTCTACTGAATAGGGAAAAGAGAAGTATGGCAGTTTTGTGTGTGAAATGTATAACCTTGTAAAAGCCTTGGATATGTATTGTGACTTACGATCACGTCAGAACATAGGTCTCTCCTGAGCATCCCTTTTCAGTGGTGTTATCATGGGGTAAACCAGTTTTAAGTACAGCTGGACCTTGAGGAGATGAAAGGGATTGCTGTTTTGAGGACTTCTGAAAAAAGTAAGAGAGACAACAGTGCTGTTATTAGAACAGTGATCTCTGTTTTGATCTCTCACAGTTTGTTGGTTGCTTTTTAATCTGTTGTTTTATTTCACTTTCCTTGCTGAGAAAACTTTCCTTCCTGGTTTTGTACTGCTTATTGAAAGGAGACAGTGTCAGGTTCAATGGCACCACAATTGAGCAGGCACACTTCCCTCCACGAGGACCTTTGGCACGTTTGTCTGGTGCCTCAGATCCCTAGGACTGTGTTCTGCTGCCCTTGAACTACAGTCTGTAATTCAGGATGACAATGTTGGTGTTGACGCTCTCACTATCCAACAAGTCACCTAGTCCTGTAGCTATGGTACAATGGCTTTTGAATGACATTTTCTACCCCCATGCTCAGTCATCAGTCTCTCAGCATATCACAATTACAGTTTTTCCCTTTACAGCTAATGAAGGGAAGAGGGAGATTTTAGCTCCTCTTTAAGCTAGTTGCATTCTTTTCTGGCTTTTCAGATGGCCATGCTTCTCCCCTCAGCACATTGAAAATACAGTATGTAAAATCTTTCCCTGCCGCTCTAAATCAGATGCCTTTTTTTGTTTCTTCCACAGATAGTTTGTCAAGTCTAAAGAATTTATTCTCGTCTTCATTCTCAGCATAAGGCCAGCCTGCAAAGAGCTCTATTTGTGCTATTTGCTCCAAGAATCTGACTTCACGAGTGCTTTTTATTTCCACATCTTATTAACTTCATGCTGCTTCTGTTGGTTCAGTCACTAAAACTCTTCCATTATCCCAGTTGCAAAGGTGCCAGTTGTTTTCTTATTTTAAAACTTCTTGTCAAAATGAAACCTGTTTATGAACCCCACCACCGTTAACTGTCATTTAATAAAAATCTGAAAAAAGTTACTTCGGGGGGGGGAGGAAAAAAGAAACCTTCTTCACAGTCCTCTGTGTTTGGTGTGTCTGCGTGTATTGTAGTCTTTTGCGGGTCCACTCTGGGGGTCCATTGAATACCCGTGTGGTTTAGCATAGCCCAAACATGGTCTCTGTCACTAATACCATTTGACTGAATTTGCAGCCAGGTAAATTCATCGTGACCTAGTTTTATTTTGACAATAAACATAAACATACATGTGGCCTTCATATAAAGCTCTTTCAAACAAAGAAGCTTTATCATTGATGTGTTATGTTTCAATTTTGTCTTTTTTTGCAGTAATGTGGATTCTGTCTAGTGTCTCTGTAGTAAGCTGCTTGTATTTGGGGGAAATGTGTTTGATCCATGAAGTTGTGATGAAGGCCAAGCTTTACGGAAGAAAGTTGCTAGACTCCAATATCAGCATGTCTGATTCAGCCCTTGGAAGTTTAAGCAAGGAAAACTGTTTTCTAGGCAAGAGTGTAGAGAGAAGTTTAATTAGTGTTTACGCAGTCTCCTTGGTACTGGTGCATTGCTGCTGTCTTTAGCTCTGTGCTTTCTGAGGTGAGCCTGAGGTTTTTTTGGCCATTAAAAGCTATAGCTGCAGTGCCCTTCATCTTGGTGACAGGCATTATGCCAGTACATTAATTCTGAAAGCAAGTAAAAGGAAGAAGAAAAAAGGAGCCCAAACTCTTCCAGTCACATTTAAATCACAAATTGACTGATTCCTGTTGTTATTCTCTCTGGGGTATGTCAGATGTATGCTTCCCCCTTTTGAGATGTGGACTGCCTGAATGTCCTTCCTAGGCTGTTTGCTTTGCAGGAAGTGAACCATTACTAAGCGGAGTTTCGAGTTCACCTTTATAATTTGATCACCTGTAGAATGTACATAAATACATACTTTGAAAAAAAGATCTGCTGTTTATCCTGTAAACAAGGTCTTGTCCCTCACCAGGGCAGTTATGAATATTGTAGTGTAGTGGCTAAATAATACGTTCATAGTCTTTCTTCTATAAGCATAATTCACTTGCTGAGCAGTAATTTTTTAACCATATTTGCATCTGAGTGTACGGTTAATGAGAGCATTATGTGACCTATTCACTTAGCCTTTCGTATTAATACAGATCTTGTTTGTAATTCTGTTGATTTTTGTTGTTGACCCAATGCTTTGGTAATGTGTTCAAATGATCTTAATTTTAATTGAAAGTACTTTTTGTCTCATGCCAGTCTAATTTCTATGCACATTTGTCAGTAGTGAATACTTATTGGGGGTGATTACTCTCTGCTTGTGCCAGTATACCTCTGGGAGGTTAATCAGTCTTGTGCTTTTTAATTGACATCAATAATGTGTTTACATTTATCAATATTTCTTAATTGTCAAGTTATAACAGTGGAACTTCAATAATAAATCATGCCAATGGTTAACTTCATACATTAGATTTTTAAGAGTCTCCTTAAGCAGTTTGACGTGTTGTAAATTGCTTTTAAATGATTTGTATGTATGCTCATGGGGGAAGAGGAGAAAAAATTGTTATGCAAAGTTGTGCTGTAGAATAATACTGAGGAGCTAACCCATTGACAGTAAAATACCTTTACCACATGTATGGTATGCTTTATAGGTAAAAAAGGAAGTAAGTCTTTTCAAAGTGCTAGTTTTATGACTAATAATTTTGTGAGTATGACAGTACACATACATTTGTTGTGCCATCCCAAGGGACTTGTCAGGGCTGGGACTGTTTCCCTTCTCTCAGCTGTACAAGGAAGGCAGAGGGCAGAGAGAGTTACTAGTACTACTGCTCCTTTACCGAAGTAGCAGTGAGCTCTGGGAGATCAAGGTACCCTGATTTTAACTGTGCATTTCACCACATGCCTGTCCTTAAGATACTGAGGTGGAAATGAAGGAGGCTACTTGTGTTTAAATTTAAGCATGTATTTAAAGACTTTAGTGCATAGGCAACTAAATTATTTGCCCAGGTTCCCAAAATATGCTTACAGCAGGAATTAAAGCATGATATTCCAAGTCTTACAAGACTGTCTATCTCAGGAGGTATCCCTTTATCGTCTACCTCACTCTCTTCTCTGTCCCCTTTAGATCCAAGGAGCAGTAGACTGGAGAAGAAAATCTGCTTAGACAGAAAGCTGGCAGGATGCTGACCACACTGTTTGTGTCAGTTTTACCATGTTTTATGGGCCACACCGAAGACAATGTAAGGATTAAAAATCCTGCCTAATGAGCAGTGAAGAAAGACTTAATAGTTAATGCTGTTGTTTTCTAGTTAAGTGACAGTCGGTGTGAACACCCAGGATAGGAAAAGAGAGAAGTAGGGAAGCAGCTATTTGTGGTTTTTGCAATTTTACTCAGTTTTTTAATTGAGATCCTAAAGGTGAACTGCAGTTTTTCAAGTAAACATATATATGCATACACAAATTCAGATAAAAGTCATTAATGTTGTTAAATATGATATAAAATTAATTATTTTAATATCTTACTGTGCAGGGCCTAATTTTACAGTGCTACTTGTAGAAGGAACTGTTGACTAAATTAGTTATCTGAAATGCTGTAGAATTAAATGGTATTTTACATAGAGTTAGAGATGCACCATTTGCTTAAGTTGCAAATGAGATTAGAAAAATAAATGCTTATTTTGGGAAAGAACAACAGGTGAGGAGTTGGAAGAGCTGGAGAATTAATATGACTAACCTTTTTAATCAGTTGAAACAGTAGGAAAAGAATATTTATATACCTGATGATAACAAACTGCCTTTATGAAGGGGTGAGTAAAAAATTCACCAGGGTCTCAGTCCTAGGAAACAAGAGGACTGATTTAAACATTCAAATCTTGATGCAGGTGGCAAAGTTCCCATCATTTGAGCAATTCAAGATCAGACATGTCCTCATTCCCATTCCTCTTGCCTTTCTTGTTCTCCATCCTCACATAGTACTCTAGCTTAGTACTCTGAAATACTGTGTTTCTCTGTATTTCAAATAAGATAATGTTAGTTGAAAACTATTGTTAATAGATTGATAGTTTTTATTTCACTTCTTTGAGCTCGTATGAGAGAAAAATGACTGGCAAACAGGTGAGTTAAACACTAGTATGAAGGCTGATGCCATCTTACCCAGTGTCATGATTGAAATTTCTATTTCTGTAATTCCTATCCTCTTCTTACTAACTGAAGAAATCATGTGTTNAAAAAAAAAAAAAAAAAAAAAAAAAATCAGACCTAGAGATTTTGTTGTCAGTGTACAAAGCTAAGACGTCTGTACTCGAACATCAAGGCTAGTTTTTATATGTAAAGACAAATTAAAATATTAAATGTTCCAGTTTTACTCTAGCAGCCATTTTGTTGACGTCTTGCAAATGTTAAAAGTAATAAATTAAGCCTCTCCCTCCTTTTTGAATGGGACAAGACTGATAAGACACAGCTATCTAACGAACAAAATTACAGTGGTTACCAAATCAAATCGCATTAAAGCATGGATGTGTAATCAATCTCTTTGTGAAGGGTAGAGGAGTTCAGAAGGCAAAACCATTGACACTTTCTTTAGCATGGCAGATTAAGTACATTCGTGTTGCATGTAGAGGGCTTTGCAGTAGTGTGCTTGTGAGAAGAAGTTATATTTAGTTTCAAAAGCAGGCATCCTGGGGTGCAGCTGATACGGCATGTCAGCCTAGACACTGCTGCACAGGTTCTGAGCTAGAGGACGTTTGCATCCATGTCTAGAAGGGTAAGCTTGGGTCGGCATATGAATGTGTGAACACAAGTCTTTGTGACCTTTCAGTTGCATTCAAATTGTATTTGCCCTTTTGGTTTCAAACCTGCTGAGATACCTGAGAGGTACATGAAACTAAATTTAGTTTGGCTGTTAGCATGAAGAATGTAAAAATCTTGTGTGAATTAAGTTGAGAAAAAGATGATTTTCATGCACTGTCCTCCAAAAATACATTGAATACCAGCATAGCCTGAACAGTAGATTAAACTAGTTCAGTTGCCAGGTTTTCCAGTACTTTTGAGGAAGACTGAAATTGCTGCTACCAGGTCATCAGGTGGGATATATTTTGAAACCTAAGTGAGCCTGGTACAGGAAACTTGTCTTTTAACCTTCTTTCTTTCCTCAGACATCCTACATCAAGTGAATACTGAGGCTACTGAGAAAGTAAGGAGTGTAATGAATATCCATGATGTATATTCTCATAGGCTGAAAAGAGAGGATGGCTCTTTTGTTCAGAGGGTACCTGAGCAGGTTGGCAGCAAGGATCCGGACTTGTGTTCACACATTTATGCTGACTAATATGGGCGCTTAAGAGCTCAAGCTACTCTGGAAGTCACTAGAATGTAAGCTCCAAAATCACATAAGCATTCAAGAACATGAGCTTTTTCCCTCTAATACAGTTTCATATTTGAAAAAAATCAATACAGTGCAAAAGTAGAAATTGTGGTATTTTTCATCTTTTGGTAAAGTACAGGCCATCTATGTTTCTATTCTTTCCTAAATCATCAGCTAAAAGAAAAGTAACTTCACGTAGCTATCCTGCAAATCTGTGGGGAATACTTCCTTCAGGGAGTAATTCATTGGCTACGCAGTGCACTTCGTATTTTTCACAGGTCCTTAGCATGTGCATCCGCTGTTGTAAAGCTGAAAGCTCTGGGTAGGGGAATGATGGGGCTTGAAGAAGTACCCGGTAACCATTGCCACCGTTGTTCTTGCTGACATAAAAACAAGGAGCCTTTGAAGCTCAGCTGATCAGACTTCAGTGATGGTACTTCCAGTTTCAAAGGTTTGCAATGAACTAGAGTTAAGAATTTGTTTTTTAAAAACACTGGACAGCTTTTACCATTCTGTGCAACTCATACATGCAGTTCATACCTGACTCCCCTGTCATGATGACAATTGATCTGGAAGTAGCAGCAGATAATTCAGTGAAGATCAGGTTACACGTTTTGTATATCCACGTAAGGTGGTAAAATCCAGATGTATAGCATATTAGTTTTGTCAGTGCTGCTTGATTTTGGTTTTCGTTTTCAACTTTTCATTTAAAGTAAGATTGGAGTTCTTTATTTGACTTGCTGGCTAAAGCTTTTTAAAATGTAAATAGCAGTCTTGTACCTCTAATACAGAGTGCTGCAAAGCTGAGAGAAGGAGAGTCTTGACCTACTCTTACAAAAGAAAACAAAACTGAGAAAGGGTGGAACATAGGAACAGAGAGATCCAAGGTTTCCCACCATATAGTAATGGATATGACCTTTAATATTGAAGCCTTTGGATCAAATTTAAGTTGGCATTAAAATTTTCTAATAAATTCCCTGCTGAATCTCAGAGTTTTTTTCCTCAGATTTAATTCAATAAGGTCACAATAAAGCAAGTGCTGTCTGTGCTATTGTAATTGCTCTCAGCAGGCTGGTAATATTATTGAAGAGAAGTGCCAGCTACTGTGCTTTTATTTCTTTCTTCAAGCACTCTCCTTCCTACATGCTTGCTCCCCTTGCTCTCAGGTCTACCCTAAGTAGGAAGTGAAGCTGTTTTAAATGCCATTTGCTTCTCATTTTAACATGGTTTTATAGTAATACTTTCCTGAGTCTCTTCAACAAAGGGAATAAAAGCATAGCCTGTCTTATTGCAGAATAATTGGGGGCTTGTATTTCCTTTCCTTAATTCTCATCCAACCTTTATGTGTTCGATTCAGCCTTTAAGTTCTTAAAAGTTGATATTCCTAAACACGCAATGTTTAGTTCATTTTGGCTTGGTGCTTTTAGGGTTATGGAATAGATGTACAGCTAAAGGAGCTTCTCTTAGGCACGTGGGGAGAGATACTGAATACCTACTGTCCTACGTTTCATAAAAAAATGACAAATTGCAGCTCATCACAGCGAGGCATATGTATTTGGGGTCCTGCACTTGTAGATTAATACCACATCTTCTTTTGCAACGTGACTTTCAGGATGGCATTGTTAATGTGACGTTTCTTGTATGAATGCAAATTTATGCTTAGTGTGCTACTGGTAGATCTGTTACTACTATATTGGAAGTAGCTCAGTACAGTAAATAAATGCAAATGCAGAGTGCTGTGATCATGGTTCTCAGTATAATTCCGTGTGACTATGAGAGACTCAGTCAGTGCAGCTTCAGTATCAACTCTGTGTGAGATGCGCTAGCTGTACACTAAGTTTCTAGGTGCAACTTCCTCCTTTTTCCAATCAGACCTGCTGTCTAAAATGTTGAGTTTCTGTTTGTGGTGTTGGCGTGTTAGGAGCTGTGTACATCACGGTTGGTCCTTTTTAACAAATGAAGAGGTATTTTAAAACATTGTAACTAGATCACATGATTAGTATTTTGGGGCGACGATGGACAAGTCTTATAGGTGTGGGGCTAGATATGTTTTTCTTGATTGTGGACACAAAGTAATAATTCATGTTCCCTTACCTCAGCATAACTGGTAGCTCAGGCCTTTGCGATTTCAAAGGACCAGCCTGGCCATAGCTGAATGCTCTTGCCTGGTATCCACATCTGGCTTCCCGCACCCTAACTGGCTTCACACTTACCGATCTTTACCCTTGTGGTCCATCATCTTCCCCTTGCGCTCTGTCTTTCCCTGGGGCCCAGAATTTCTTATCTAAAGTGTCATGCACAGAGTATTTTTTGTGTATGTCCAGGCACATGCAGACATTTACAGTTCTCTGCCCATGGCATTCATTGCTGCCAAACAAGCCAGTCTCTGTACAGAAGAAAATTACTGGCATGAATATTCAGCTGCTTATTTTGCATACTCGGCTAACATATGTACAGTGGGATATGACCTCTTGCCCACGTGCGATTGATTGGAAACGAGGAGCAACAAAAGATGTTTTACAAAAGCAATTCCAGTTCTGAAATGCATGCAGCTGTATTCTGCCCACCTTTAACTTCCGTGGCAAGGAGAATTGATCAGGGCTACCCCACAGCATGCGGGCAGTTTTGATATTGCACAGTGTTGCTTGCATACCTGTGCTAAGTCTGCTTCAGTAATTAAAAAACAACGGATGATGATCTTCAGTCATAACGTTTCACCCACTTTCTTATTGCTCATCATTTCTTCTTTTTTTACTTGCTGTTGATGTCTACTCCTAGCCATGCATCATACTGTGCTGGTAGGATGTATACCGCAGTGCCAGCACACTTGATGGACTTCAGTGATAAAAACCACTACTTCTGCAGTGTGTGGAGTTTCTCCCAGCCAACATGCAGGCGTGTGGAGGGAGGTCACTCCTGATCAATAACTGCTCATTGCTTTTTACTTATGACATACACGTTTTAATTTATATTTCCTGCTGCTGCCAGAGGGAACTAATTTCCGGCACCAGAGATGCAATGCAGCTACTTCAAAGCAGAATGGTCCTGAAATGAAATGATGTTACTGACCTGAAACACTTCAAAAAGCTTGATTCCGAAGCCTGTTGTGGTTTGAGCTTGCAGTTTCTGAGATAGGTTAACATTGCTCTGAATCATTCTGAGACATGATCAGATTGTTGCTTTGTAAATTAAATAATGAAGCATTTGTGTGTGAGGGTTCCTAATATAATTAGTAGTTAGACTGTGCTTTGGAAAGATCAGATTCTGCATCACACGATGGCAGGATCTGGAATTTGTTTTCCAGACTTTCAGTCATAGAAACGTGAAGTCTTCCAAAATCCAGGTTTGATTTATAATACTTTGTTTGTGTATTAACTGTAGAAACAGGAGTGAATAATCAGATAGCCCTTTGGGTAGCTTGATTTTTTTCAATTAAACTAACAATCTGGCTTCAGTTAGTTAGATAAGAGCTCCTGTGGTTGAGATGACCTTTCCCTTAATTCTCCTGTAGATCTCAGCTGTGAAGTAGTGGTAAGTTTCTCCGAAGGATTTTGGCAAAGCAGCAAGAAT
The DNA here is from genome assembly GCA_013389945.1 of Fregata magnificens. NCBI lineage: Eukaryota > Metazoa > Chordata > Aves > Suliformes > Fregatidae > Fregata > Fregata magnificens. The sequence continues at coordinate 10,007 of WAAD01016984.1, read as the reverse complement.
AAAACCTAGCATTCTTGTCAATTCTTGGCAATTCACATGTATGAATTGTTATTAGCCTGAAGCTTCTGAAGTGCTGTACGAATTGTAATCCCACTCGTGAGTCAGTCTGCTTTCGGATCTGTCAAATGGCATATTTTTAATGCTCATTAGCCTAGATACAACATTTTAAAACCTTGCCACTCTTGCAAAAAATTTCAATTCCACATAACAATTTTACCCTAGCTATTACAATCACACATCAAACTATGTAATGTGGGATATGGGATATCCCAACATGGGATATGGATGCAATAGTTAAGCAAACTCACTGAAGTTAACATTTGGGGTGTTCTGGAATATGGAGACAGAAATTTAGTGGGGTTTTTTTTTTAATTTCTAGGCAGAATGTCCCTCATTGCGGTAAGTGATAGAAAATTTCATCTCTTTTCCTTGCACAGAAAGTAAGAGTTGAGTAGATTTGAATATAGTATTAGAAGACTTGGTGTTTCAACCTGACATTTTAAGCTGTGGTATTGTTACATTTATTTATAAATGTTCCTCTATTCACTACTCTCTATCTCTTAAGAGTGGTGTTGAACAGCTTACTACTGTGAACCCATCAGGTCAGAATGCTTTTGTAGTAAAAAACATTAAATACTTCCCAGTCACATCTAAAATTTTTGGAAGAACTGAGAGCTTGATCTCCTGATTTAACACAAAGAATCTTTCGGTGCCATTTCTTCAGAGTAATAATGGGGGCATTTCAGATTTCTATTTGTTTTCTTTTTTTATAGTATTGGATAAGTAGGGCAGTTGGTAGAAATCAAATTGTGGGGGACAATGTAAATTCTATGGCACTGAGATCCATTTAAGCAATACCTGTTCTGGAAATACTCCTATATTAAAAGAATCAATTGCAGATATTTCTGATTTGGAAATGCTAGAGTTTGGGGCAGATATGGGAAGACTATCAAGTCCTGAATCATATGATTAACTGGACTTTCACCTTTGGTTTCATGGCATGATTGTTAATCCCAGGATCAATCGGAAGGTAAAAAGCAAACAAAGCTGTAAAGATTTCACGTGCTTTTTGTGCGCTCAACACTCATCATGAAGAAGACTGCACGCAGAGGTTTTACCTCCACTGGAGTTGCTCTTGCAATTCTGCTCATACCTTAAATGGTAGCCTGTCCTTATTTAGGTACTGTGCTGTGCTCTCCTTTCTTTTGGGTGCTCCATGTATGTGCTCATCCACCTCCAGATGATTTCAAACCATAATCTTAAACCTTATAATCCTTCAATCCAAGTCTTAAAAGAAAACAAAACAAAACAAAAAAAAAAAAGAAGATAGAAGGGCAGCTTGTGGTCAAAAGAAGGTTTCTGTAAGAGGCAGGGCTATAAGTCCTGAGGTATGAAGCCACATCTGCCTTGATGTAAATAGCTGTTCTGCCAGTCCGTGTCTCCGGGTCACATTTGTATTGGTTTTGGATCAAGTAAAGTAACAACACGCTTCAAGTGCCAGAAAACCTGAGAAGAGGAGAAGGAGTTGATGACATTTCTTGCATTAATGTTCCTGTTCTCTATTATCACATTCAGGAGACTGTGACTAAAATGATGCTGAAATGCTGTTTCCAATATTCCATTGAGAAAAACTCACACCCTTAGTAAAAATCTGTGCTGTAGTATGTTGGTATATTGGGCCATTTTTAGCAACACGTTTATTGCAAAAATTTTCCACTGGGTTTTAGGTGAGATTCAGGTTTTGGAGGTATTGGCCTGTTTGAAAATTTACTATTGTTGTTTATCTGTGGTTGTGAAAGTATCAGCAGATTTTGGGATGGCAGGAATGGAAAAATCCCTTTTCAAAGATTTGTTTGGATTGTGATAGTACATATTTAGAATTAAGCATTTCATTGCTATTGTAGTAAATACAAAAATGCACTAAACTTCTGGTTTCTAGGAACATTTAGTCTGTTCTTGTTAGCAGACAGTCCTCCTGTGCTGTAGGTATCAACACACAGTTATTTTGGCTTGTTTCTACCATTCGTTACTAACTGAACTAAAATGCAAGAAGTTTACAGTTATGTAGCAGAAGGTAAGACTACCAAGATAGGCAGCAAACCAATTCCAACTTTATGTTACACTGAATGATACCAAAGTTACGAGGCAGTGACTCTACAGAATTCAGGGTGCTGCTCAGCCCACCTTGACAATGTTTCTGCTTTCCTGCCCTGCAGGAGGCTGCACTCCTGTCCTGGTCCCACACATGCCCTCTCCAGCACCTCTCTGGAGGGGAGGAGCAGCAAGGAGTTACTCCACAGTTGGAGCCAGTGAGGGTCTCTGTATCCCAGGGCTTGGGCACGGGATGCAGAAGTCCTGTACCATGCACAGGTGGCAACGATGAAGAGGATGCCAGTACCACCTTGTATTTTGCAGGTGGACTGCTCCTCCTTGACTCCCTGTGAGATGAACTTCTGGTTCCGACAGGGACCATGTGAGAGGGAGGAAGGAAATCCCAGCCCGTGACAGCTCCACCTTGCAGCCTCCTTGACACCTAGAACCATAAGTCCGAAGTACTTAATAGTCCTGCAGTGTTTAGTGATTTCATGATAGATTTTTTTTTGGTAGGAGTATTGTGGAAGATTCAGGTGATCTTTTCTATCTAAAATATGGGGGGGCAGGGGGGTGTTGTTTTCAGTATTTTGTGGGTTACAAATTATTAGTGCCAGTATTTGGTTCTTTTAACCATTAGCCAAACTCAGACTTTCTTTTCATCAGAAGTCTTTTGGAATACAATGGCTAAGGCATGTAATGCATTCTTCTTCTCCCCAGAATTTTCAGAGGCATTGTAAGAGAGAGTTATGTGTTTGCTGTATAGTCCTTTCTCATGGGAACATATTTCTTTCAAAGCTGTCTTTGAGCACTTACTATAAGGCAACAAAAAGGTGCTGCTGTAACATGCCTCTTAATAAACAATTTGAGATTTTTTTTTTTCCCCTGTGGTCCAAATCGTTGTTGGCATAGTCTTTTCATTTGAAAGATTGAAACCCACGTGTAAGGACCATGCTCCTGTGACACAACTTTAGATTGATTATAGATGTTTCTGCAGTAACCTATACTAAATGGTAGTCACCAAAAAGAGGATGCATGGAGACCAATGCCATGGCTAAAGACTGAGTGTGAAGAACATGACACTGGAAAGAAGGTCTCTCCTGAGATGAAAGAAGATATTTAGGTAATATTAATGAAACTGTGCGAGGGTAAAAGAATGTAATCCCTTTGCCCTATAGCTGAGTGGGAAAGTGGTGTGTATTTATGCGTGTTCTTTTTTGGATATCTAAGAAACTTGCAAAGGCTTTGAGATAATGAAGTGTTTAGTTTCAAGGAACAGAAGTTTAGAAGAACCACCTTTTAATTCTGGTTCTGCCACAAACTTTGGTGGTTTAGAACATCATTTATCCTTTTCATCTTTACCTGTTGTCTTGGATTCTCCCTTTTTAAAACAGGTAATTCTTCAGTTGTATATATGACAAAGATGGTTTTTAAGGCTTGCTTAATATGGAGATGCTTTTTGGTGTTGGGTGCTGTGAGTATATTTTTCTTTTAGGAAACGTCTTTTAGATTTTCAGCTTTGCTTTAGAGAGCTTACAGCAGTTTGGATTTAAGTTCATGTGAGTTTTGAATTTGTTCTCAAGGGTCCTAAAGAGTTTGTTTTAGTGAAGAAATTCAAGTTTACTTTGTCCTTCTTCAGTTTTGAGTTCTGCTCCCATTAAGTTGCTAGGGATGGAAACCCTAATAAGTAATAGACACTTAGCAAATTATTCTAAAAACTTGTGAGCATTGGTGATTAATTTCCTGATTATCTTTGAAAAGCACCAAATGCAGAAAGATTTTGGCTGGACATTACAGAGGCACAATGGGGGTTTTCTGGTTGTTTAATACTGAGTAATATTTTATTCTTAAATCTGTTGTGAATTTGTGTAGAGTTGTATATGAACCTAAAGTTCAGCCTTTGTTATTTCACTAGCACATACCTTTGCAAAACTGGACTTCATGCAGGAGTTGAGAAATGTTAACTGGAATACTCTGTAATGTCACAGGAAAATATACTGCTATAGGCTACCCCAAAAACCAACTAACCCAGTTTTACATGATAGAGGTCTGTTTATTTAAATTGGAGATATTGGGAATAAGAAGGAAATTAAAGCATTATAAACCATACTGTTATTTTGGAAGGATCAACAGTGTCTTACAATCACCACTGCACAGATAGCATCAGGCTAGAAATGTTATTCCTTTTCTTATTGATCTCACATGTAAAGCTGTCTTTCAGTTGACTTCAGTCAGCAGGTGGCTGAATTTTGCCTCCATACAATGTTCTGTACCTGAGGTTTCTTTATGCCTTATCAAAGGATGCTGTAGACTTGGGCATTAGGTATCTGTCTAGCCTGATAATATATTGAGTACAAGTAAAGTATGTTATACCGCTGCAGAAAACTGAACCTACTTTTTCCCACCAATTCAGCTTTCATTGCACTAAGAGGATCTTAGAGTGTTCACTCTTATTTTATATACCAGTATTTCAGTAAATCTCTTTGTAGTGTGTATATGTAAAGGGTAGTTGATTTTTATTTTTTTAAACAAAATTTGATGTGTAAATTTTATTGATAGCACACTGCAATTCAGTCTTCTGGAATTTGGTAGGGTTTTTTGGTTGTTTGCTTTTGTTAGGCTTGGGGGTTTTTTTTGTCCTGCCCTTTATAAGTCATGTTTTCATTAATTTTACTTATCATGCTGTGTCAAGACATCTGCAGGCCTGGTGCATTCTCTAAATACAGGGGGTTTTTTATTTTTACTATATGAGCCTGATTGAACACTTAAACAGTGTTATAAAGCTGCAGTAAAATTTCTGTAGTTTTAGAAACAATTATTTTGGTTATTGACAGTAATTTTATGTGTCTGGCTATGAAATTGCTCCAACTTTCTTACCCTTGTTCCTGCCCCTGAACATGGTTTAAATAGATTTAGAAAGCGGTGTATGTAGGTCTAGAGGTTAGAAAACGGTGTATTAGGGTCTAGAAAACAAGTCTTATGAGGAGCGGCTGAGAGAACTGGAGTTGTTTAGCTTGGAGAAGAGGAGGCTGAGGGGAGACCTTATCGCTCTCTACAACTACCTGAAGGGAGGTTGTAGGGAAGCGGGTGCTGGACTCTTCTCCCAAGAAACTAGCGATAGGACGAGAGGGAGTGGCCTCAAGTTGTGTCAGGGGAGGTTTAGATTGGACATCAGGAAGAATTTCTTTACTGAAAGAGTGGTTAGGCATTGGAACAGGCTGCCCAGAGAGGTGGTGGAGTCGTCATCCCTGGAGGCGTTCAAAAAAGGCGTAGACGTGGCACTCCAGGGCCTAGTTTAGGAGTCATGGTGGTGTTAGTTGATGGTTGGACTTGATGATCTTAGAGGTCTTTTCCAACCTTTATGATTCTATGATTCTATGATTCTATTGGAGGTATCTTTATTTATCAACAGAGAAATCACGTTTAGGAAAAACATTTAGGAAAAATTAGTGGATCTCTTTTGAAGGAATATAGAAATGATATGTGGAGTGGCAGAAGCGCCTGTGAAAGAGTGGCAGAAAGTGGCAGAAACACCTTCTGTTTCATTGGAAGAAAAACTTAAATGATTGGCGTAACAGAAAAATTAATACAGTCTGTTTTTTCCTTTAGAGAAGCAAAAACCCTTTGTAATTTTTTTTAGGCTACATGATATTCTTCGTTGTCAAAAGACTGACTCTTTGCTCTCCTATGACATCCCAATATTTAGCATACTAGTGAGACTCTGAATTCTTGTAGACCAAATTACGGAAAGTGAGGTAAGTGGCATTTTTCTATATTATACTGCACAGCTTTTAAGTTATACTCAGTTGGTATACAGATACATTGTAAAACTTATGTAGGACAAATGCGCAATATAATAATATTAAAAAGCCACTTACCCACCTTACTGTTTGTGCAGCCAGTTCCATGGCCCAGTATTCTTTGTATGGTGGGCATGAAGTCCCCTGTACAGTGTATACTGGGGCACACAGCTGGTTAACAATTAGGTCTTTCTTTTGTGTATCTGATGCACAAAAGGACAAAGGGCAGCTGTTACTCAGCTTGTGAGCAATGAGATCAAAGTGAGATCCAGTGGTTGTTCTCTTTGGTGGTATTTGACCATTGCTGTTCAAATTTGGGTTTTCTTAAGTTGAAGGCCAGGAAGGACGGTTGACGTAGGTTGGAAATCGCTGCAAACCTATCCTGAATTGCTAGCGCTAATACTATTTTCTACTACCATATTAACAAGCATTAGCAGTGACTCATTTAGTTTACAGAACTAAAAGCTACTCTTAACAGTAGTGTATTAAGGACTTTATTTTTGGTTTTGTTCTTTTCCCTGTGCCCTCAGTTCTTTTACACAGGAACTGGTTACAAAGATACTTGACAACAACTACTACAACGAGCTAAGGATAATGTTATTGTATAGATACAGAAAGAGCTAGGGAACTTGAGCAGGAGTAATGTTACATATTTTTGTTGTTATATAAACAAATTCCAAATGCCAATATTGTTTAAAAAGCAAATTCTGGATATGTAAATTATGCAAAGCAGAAAAGCAATGTTTAATTTGATCATGGTATACGCTTGTCAAACCTTTAATTTCCTTTGTTCCCTCTTAAAAGTAATCATATGACTGCTCTCTGGTATATGTGCTACAGATTATTTTTGATGTAGAAAGTGACATTTAAGTAGTATTTAGAAGAGATTTCTGTCTGTGTCAGCTTTCAGATGTTATGCATATTTGTTTTAGCCTTATTTCTTAAGATGAAAATATTTAAAATCATTTTTAAATCAAAAAGGTGTTTTTATTTATGGGTCTTTACTGTATTCCCTAGTGGATCTAGGAAGGATCTTGTTCTTACTTCGTGGGAGAAAATACAGCTTTGGGAATAGATAAACACTGGAATTTCAATCAACATCATGGATTTTTCTGAAAACTTTTGCAGGATGAGAGTGGGAATTTGACTAAAACAGCTTCTTAATCTCAGCTGTTGTAGACAGCTAAGTCTACAGACAGATAAGTCTACTGACAGATAGCACTTGCCATAAGAAATCAAAAATGAAGTTGTGGGCATAAAACAGCAATGGATCCATAAGGTTACACCTGAAGCCAAAGCTGTAATTCATAAGTAATTTCCACAAAACTCTGCTTGTGGGTTTTTTTTTTTTCCAATGGAAGTAGAAGTTAAGATATACTTTTGAACTTCAGTTTGTGGAAAGCTGTGCATGTTTCATCCCAGTTGCAGGGACAGCTTTGACAAGGCAAGAAAAGTGTTTTAATATCACCTTCAATGCCACCCTTGCCTGTCATAATGAGAAAGATGCCTGTTTGGTGACTGCTTTTTCCCAGCCCAAGCCAGATGCCTCCAGCTAGACCTTTCTTTGGGAAGATCAATCACAAAATTGCATATATATCTCTTGGGAAATTCAGTGTGTGTGAGCAGTAGGCACAAACACCAGTGGAAATTCCCTATTTCAAATTTTTCACTGACTTTGAAAGATTTCTTCGTGACCCTGGTAATATTTGACAAACATAAATAAAGAGCACTCTTTATAACTTAAATAAACAGCAAAGCATTTTTACTCGTTATTAGGCATGAAAACAAATCTCTTCCCTCATATCTAGGATTGGTCCTCTAGATAAGGTTATAAGTACGCTGTCCTGACAATGTAGGTAATTTATGATACAGCCAGAGGTGTAATTGTTCTGTGAATAAAGAAAGGCTTTTAGCTTCCAGGGATATAAAGTATTTTTCATGAATATTAAGTAAACTTTAATGATTGAAGAAAAGAGCAAAGTGGAGGACAGTCATTTATATCCTGTCTAAACTGGCCTACAGCCACATTAATGTTTGTAACAGATTTAGAGTATAGCTAAAATAACAGTAAGGATTTCCTCCTCTTTTTCCATACCCTTTTCACCATTTTTTAAACATACATATAACTAAAAGGGTGAAGGCTATCTGCTTATTTACCATAATTTACAGGAGTCATTAAAGAAAAATGGAAAGTAACTGTCATCAGTGCTGTTTGAGAAGTAGTGAGAGATTGCAATTGAATGGTTTGAGGCTATTAATTGCAATGAGATTATACTAGTTCAGATACCTCTGATGTCAGGTGCTTGAAATATTAGTTATTTCGAAGACAAATTTCATTATAAATTATTAGTAAATCTGTACCAAGGTGATTAAACCCACTTGTAAACTGTCAAACATGGGTACTATTTCAAGTTGCAGTTTAGTCACTTCTATGCTGGAAAGGGAGTTAGGAATTAAATTTAGGGGTTATATGGGACTATGTGGAGTAACTGAGTTACTTTTGAGACTGGGCGTTTCCTGTGCTTTCTACCCTCTTAATGAATTTTTGTTCAGCTTTAAGGTTTTCCTAGTCCACCACTAGCCTTTTCATCTGACTCTGTAGAAGGTGCTCTAGAGAGGGAGGAAGCTGCTTTTCTAAGGTGGGCTTACAAACTCGCTTGACCACTTGGGGGAGACAAAAACCAGCAGATCTATGCAGCCGTCACACAGGTCACAAATGCGGTAATGGCATCCTCGAATTTCCACTCTGAGGGTCTACCATTGCTAGACAGTACTGTTCTCAGTAAAACAATTTTTTTTTCCAGTAGGATGGATAAAATGTATTGCACTGCATGGGTCTTCTTGGTAATACCATCCCATGTCATTCTTCTTATCATTAATCAAATGTTGTTTATTGAAGCAGATACAGAATTGCTTAATAGTTTGCTATGGGATTTATTGAATTTTGAGGAATGAGAAATTGAAACAGTAGAAGCTGAGGAATAGTTCAGTAGTTTACAAGTCCTATTAACTTGTTTGTGTAGCTACTGAATTTTGCAGTGTGTCCACACTTTCACATGCACACATAAACACTTAGAGGATTCCAGTCGCCTGCACAAAATAATTAAATAAAGCTCGAAGGCCTGACAATGTGTACATCCAAAGCAGCAAAGGGGAAAAAAAGCAAGAGGGCATCTTTTTCCATTTATTTTCTCCCATTGATGTTGTTTCATTCCAAGCTTGAAGCTTTCTCACTGATATGGTGTCTGTGGTGTGTGGATATTTGCAGGAGGGTGTTAGCAGAGTTACAGGCATTTGGGACAACTATTTTTTACTCTTCAGTTTTTTACATAAAATGTTTGTGGTCATTACAAAACTTGACATTCTAAATGTTCTGTTATGTGTACTATTAAACATGCAATCATCCATGGGAAATATTCCCCAGCAATGTCCTGTTGGTAACTGTAATAATAAACAGATGTAGTTTACACAAAGCAAAACTTCTATGATGGGCATTACAGTTCCTCTGAAGTGCCCTGGGCTGGAGCTAGTGTTTGGGGGCAGGGGGAGTCCTGTGTTCATTCTGCTTTGATCTTTCTCCTGTGATCTTTCAGTTTCTGTTCCTTTTCAGCCATTTCTTGTAGTCAAGGAACAATTTTCTCCTCCTCACTCCTGCTGTGTGTCTGATGTTAGGTCTCTGCTCAAATGCCACTCCCTTGCCAGAGGTACCTCCTGCAGGCTCATTCTCAGACATGTTCATGCTGGTTACCAAGATGGCAGGGTTGGTGTTTTCTTAAGTGACCTTGCATCCTCCTGTGCTGGAGTGAGTCTTGGTCTGCTGAGATGGATCCCAAGAATGGGTTTTTGTTTCCTGGCCTTGCTTTGACTTCATGGCCCTGCAAGTTGCCTTATGAGACTCGTAAGCCTTGAGGCAAATTGAGATCTTACCCAAGCTGAGTCAGTTCTAATAAGGAAATGCAAGGACCAGAGGTCTTGTCACTCTTCCAGCCCACTTCCAGCTTGATGAGCAGGACCACAAACACTGCAGGATCTTGTTCCTTTCTTCCATCTGCCAGCACTGTTCTGCCCCTTTGTTCCTTTGTTTCAGCGAAGCCACCGAGGCGAAGGGCTCCGGAG
>WAAD01016983.1:0-15773 GCA_013389945.1 Fregata magnificens | reverse complement strand
ATTACCCTACTCTGATTTGATTATTAATAAATTAATAAATTAAGCTACTATTAAGCCCTTGATGCTGCAGGGAAGGGTGAACTTATTCATCGGTGCCTATGAGTTGCTCCTCTATTGCTGTTCTCTCAATTGTATCAGGCCTTGAATGCGCCTCATGTAGTTTCAGCAGCTGTAGGAACCCTTGGCTTGCTCTCTGTAATGTTTCTAAGTATGTAAATAAATGCCAGCCAGTCCTATAGGACACGGTTTAGAGGAGCTTAGGACCAAACTCCCTGCGTGGTAAAGATTCTTATGGCCGGTGAAGTTTTGGGAGAGACTAAAAGTATATGAAAATTGCTTTAAGAAACAGAAAACATTTTAAATCCCTGCTCGGCTCAGGGTAAAGTTTTTCTTGTTTTCCAAAGGTACTTTATTTCAAATGATCTTGTCTACTGTTTTACTTTCCACAGCGATAGGCCAACTTTTCTGGTCCTCTTTGGGAAAGGAAATAGCCAAAGCAGTTCTTTTACCAGCGTGGAGAAGTGCAACAGGTACTGAGAACAATACCCTCCTGCCGAGTCACTGCTTAGAAATAGAAGTGTCCTTCTCTAAATTGCATGTCTGCAACAAATGAGTAACATATTTAAGAAAGCACAGGTGGTAAAACAGTTGGTAGGCTGTCAGTGATTAGAAGGTATCTCCTTGTGGTTTATTTGCCTGTTACTGTTACATAGGTAAAATATTAAGCATGCCACAGTAATGCAACTCAAATTTAACTTAAACCAACCCTTTTCCCTCACATCTAGAATCATACGTTTTATGACTAAATAATTCACTCCGATATGTGCTTGTATGTGAATTCTGAGAAATGGTCCTGTCATCTTTGTCAGGTGTGTGGTTGTACACCTTTTCTTCACCTTCTCTGTTTGCTTGATATAGAAGGGTTCTTCCGTAAAAGTATTTCCATCAAATGCTAGGCTTGGTCTGGGAAAGAGCAGGCTGTGCGAAGATGTAGGATGCTCAAATGTGCAGCTTGTCATGCATTTCTGGTAACTCTTGTTTCAGACTGGATACCAGTAGTACCATAGTGAAATACTAACATCTTTATACGGTAACTTGCCATGTTTCTGATATGGAACAATGATCAGTCACTAATGGTATGATACCTTGATGTATGTCTGAACGTCTTTTTCTCTGCCATTACTCTGTACTTGCTGTTTCTTCACTACATAGAAATCCTACTGCACTTACCAGCTATACATGAGGGCAACTCTGCTGCCAAAGGGAGCACAGGTATTGCCAGCCTAGTAGGACTAACATCAGCACATGGATGTGTGTCCTGGTTTTGGCTGGGATAGAGCTAATTTTCTTCATAGTAGCTAGTATGAGGCCATGTTTTGGATTTGTGTTGATAATACAGGGATATTTTCGTTATTGCTGAGCAGTGCTTACACAGAGTCAAGGCCTTTTATGCTTTTCACACCGCCCCACCAGCAAGTAGGCTGGGAGTGCAGAAGAAGCTGGGAGGGGACACAGCCGGGACAGCTGACCCCAACTGACCAAAGGGATATTCCACACCATATGACATCATGCTCAGCATATGAAGCTGGGGGAGGAAGGAGGAAGGGGGAGAGCGTTTGTCTTCCCAAGTAACAGTTACACATGATGGAGCCCTGCTTTCCGGGACATGGCTGAACACCTGCCTGCCAATGGGAAGTAGTGAATGAATTCCTTGTTTTGCTTTGCTTGCGTGCGTGGCTTTTGCTTTACCTATTAAACTGTCTTTACGTCAACCCACGAGTCATCTCACTTTTACCCTTCCGATTCTCTCCCCTGTCCCACTAGGGGGGAGTGAGTGAGCGGCTGTGTGGTGCTTAGTTGCCGGCTGGGCTTAAACCACAACAACGTGTCTCAGCAGTGAATGTAGGCAGAAGAAGCCAGTGGCTTTCCAGATGTAGTTTTTTCTTCTTCTTTTAACAGCCACTCTTTTTTCTACCAAAAAAAGCCCCTCTCAGAAATCTCTTTGTGTTTTATTATACAATTGACAGAATTCTGGAGAGCATAATCAGTGGAAATATTTCTTGATTAAAAGGTTCCTGTCAGAAGCATGTGAACATAATGAACACATACTGGCTAGGTTAATCATTTTAGCCAGGTGAGTTTCTTAATTAAGTTCACAGCACAGCTGCATCACCCAGGTCCTCTCCCTGTATGAGACACGAAGCCATCCTGCTAGGTGCTGCTTCCATCTGCTTCTTTCTTTCCTGTGCTCAGCAGCTCGCTGGCTGTGCTATTCCTTCACAACAAGCTGTGCAACTAATTAGTGGTATTGGTATGCACAGGATAAAACCTCCGCTACCTTTATGTTGGTTTTTCATCTACAGAAAAACACAGTGGAAGGAATTTTCTCTTTGGGTTGTAAAAGAATCCAAGTATAACCTCTACGTGAGGTTCTTGTTAGATTGCAGTGTCCGGCTGTGCAACTGGTGATTCTTTTCTCAAGAGAGGGGGAAAAAAAAAAGCAGCGCTTCTGCTTCTGGTCAGCAAAACTGCACCAGATCAGCTGTATCAGGAACCAGGGCTATAAGGGGAGGAAGGTATAGAAGAGACAGGAGCACAGGAAGCCATGAGAGCAACTTGGAAGGTTTTTCTGAGGAGGAGGAGGTGACCTGAGGGCCTCAGACTGGTGCTGTTTGTAGAAAGTGCCTAAGAATAAAAAGCCCAAACTTGGGTTTCCGTGTCCTTGCCTCTGGCACAGTTGGCTGCGGTCTTTTGGGTGGCCCTCCTGGCATGACGGTGTCTGGGTGCGACGGGAAGGACGAGGGAGGTAAGTCAGCACCAGCATGGCGGCCACAACCAAAGAGGGAACAGGGAAAAGGCAGAGCGGTCTCACCTGTGGGCTGGCAAGCTCCTGCAGCCTGCCTGCCTATAGCGGGGCCATGGGACGGCCGTGGCTGGCCAGGACTATCATGGAGAGGAGGAGGGCGAGGAGGAAGGGGATGGCAGTGGGGGGACGGTCGAGGTGCTGATGGGGGGGGTCAGGACATGCTACCTGCCCTCCACAGTTGCCTTCGGCTGCAGAGGCGCTGGGGTGGGCACCTGCATGGCAGCAGGGACCTCGCCGCCATCTTCCCCCGTGGAGGAGAGCATTTCGCCAGTCCCTCCTCGAGCTCCCTCTGCTGCTCGGCCTCCTCTAAACCGTGGAACATGGCGCCGGGCCAGCCCTGCCTCCTCTGGCTGCCGGAGCCACGCAAGTCCCACCAGCCTGTGCCAGGGCAGCGCCCTGCCACCGTGCCCGGGCTGGGGGCGGCAGCTGAGGTGGTGGTGGTGGTGTCCCCAAGGGTGGGACCTGTACCCGGTGTGCAAGCCAATCCACGCAGGGTCGAGGTATATCTTTGTTACAAGTCTGCGCAGAATCGGGAGCTAGGTGGTATTCCACAAATCTAGCTCAAACTCTTGGTGAACAGATAGAGTATTTATACAACTTAAATATACTTATGGATTTTCTAAACTTCGCCTAAAAGATACCATTGGTAATTAATTACACACGATAGTTCTCTATTGGTCCATATATCTCTCGCTTCGATTTAAAGTTGCATGTTCAAGGGAGGTGTGGGGGGGTGAGCCTTTTGGTCCTGAATTGAGTCGGTGGTCACGATCTCCCCCTGCCGCCATTACCTTTCCCCCAGGTACCGTGGACTTTTGCTGACTTTGTGCTTCTTTGGCAACCATCCAGCTTCTTGACGCCTTCTGAGGCAGGATGTGCCCTCTTACCAGTTCTTAGTTCTTCTTCAAGGGTCTAATCGTTAGTAAGGAATGCACGGTTTTTACAAAGTAACCAGGCCTACACACTAAAACTACGGATCCATGGCCCTCCTTAGAGGATCCTAAATTAAGCAGTGTTACTATGACCTAGGTATTAACTTAAACACCTTGGTTTGCTTGAACTTCAGGTATCAGTGGTGCCGCCATGGTGGAACCTTCCGGACGGCTCCATGCGGCCAGGGCCGCGTCCCCCCTTCTGGGCAGTGCCGGGGGAGGAGAGTGGATTTGGGGTGGGCTGTGGCTTGTTCGCCCTATTTCTGGGCTGGGTAGGAATAACTTCTCCCTGGGAGAGGCGTCTTGTGCTCCCGTGGGCCTGCGTCCCTCCCTCCTCCTGCCTCCCCAGCCCTTTGCTCGGGTGGTGTACAGCAGTGCAGCTGCATCCGTGTCGGCAAGAGCCGTCCTGGTGCATTATGTTAACGTGGCTTGATCCTGCCCCTTCCTCTTGCAGGGTAGCCCTGCTGAAATTTAGGCAGCTTCTTGGGTCAGTGATTAGAGGGTATTTCCTTGGTGTTTTTTTCTGGTGGCTGGGGATCGTCCTGGTGCTATGAGGCTAAGCAGCCCTTGGCCAGAGATGTCTGATCTCTCAGGGGTCTCTGACCCCTATCTGCGTTATAAGGAAATACAGCATGTCTTAAATGCAATCTCAGCTCCTGTGGTTCAACTGTGGGAAATGNGCTTGTGCTCTTTTTCTTGGAAGAACATTAACTCTGAGGCAAAGATAGGATCTGTGTAGCTGTGCCAGTATCAGTGCTGTGAGTGAAATGCAGCCTCTCTGCCTTGCATTAATCCTCATCTTCATAATGTCTTTGCAGGAGATGAAGAAAAGAGCTAGTGCTCTGGGCACATCAGTTTTCACCTTCCAGTACTACAGAGTATGATCTAAACTGCAGGCAGGCCCGGACCTTTTGGGCAGAGGACTCTGTGCAGCAGTCCCTTCATGGACAAGGTGCTCAGTGGAGTGATCCATTGGCATTTTGCTTTATGGCCACTTCATTGTGCGACCCAAAGGATCCTACAGCAGTGCTGGAGCAAGTCATGCTCCCTGCTTCATCCGTCCACCCTCCGATGTGATCCTTCCATCCCTCCCTTCCCACATGATTCCTGAGTTAGCTCAGCAACACCCCACTCAGTCCGCTATTCTCTGGCTGTTTCTGACATTGGGAACCAATGTTTCCAGCCACTCCCCATAGGCATCGGATGGTGCGGAAAGAACCTGTGATTACCAGAGCTGAGCCAAGCCTGGAATAAAAACTAGAGAGAGAGCAGCTCTGAAGTTGAGGACAAGGGTGGCAGCTAAGCCTGCATAAACTACATGGCCTCCTTCTACTGGGGAAGCGAGCAGCAGAGCTGACTGTGTGCTGGGGTCAGCACCTAACAGTTGAACTGAAAGGCTAGTCCTGTGCTGGACACAGAGAGTTCTGGATTAGCTTTCGTACCATTTCAGGGCTGGGGCTGCTATGACTTCAGCTGGGCCATCACCCAAATGTGGGCTCAGAATGGTTCCTAGGAAATTTTAAAGCCCAGGTGAAAGCTAATGCTCACAACTAGGGATTAGACTCGAACTGCAAATCTATGGTTTTGGTCCATTTCCAGTAACCCCAACCAGTCCCGTAAGTCCAGAAAGATACGAAAATAGCAAGGGACAGAAAGCTCCAGGGTGAGTCTGAAACTGAGCTCTGACTTGCTTTCTTAACCTTGTTGCTTTTGCGAGGCTGCTGCTAACAGCCAGGTCACCAGCTGGTGCCAGCTTGTTTCTTTTGGTCTTGAACTCCTGCTGCACGCTTGTGAGCAGAGGTTGGTCTGTGCTACCGGCACTAACAAGCGCATTGCTGTGCCTGGCTCACCCGCTCCTGGCAGTGACTCAGGTGCTCCGTACCACACAGCACAGCATGTTTTGCCTTGCCACGTACTCGTTAAGGTAAAGGTGCAATCACTCTTATAAAAGGAGACAGATCTCTTGTCTGGTGGTATGTTAGCCTTGTGACTACTACCAACTGCCTTTACTTGTCAGTCCATCAATCCCTATTGTATCTGTATCTATTCAAAATGGAAGTTTACCTCCTGTTTTTCAGAAGCAGCCAAACAATACAACGCACCTAAACTCTAATACTCTAATACTAGGTTTTCCATGAAACAGCCCTCTTGTCCATAAGAGTGTTGTGGAGAGACCCAAGTGAAGCTGAGGAAGTGCTAATTCTTTGTGATTTCAGGTGAGGATGAACACATAATGAGCTGTTTCCTTGCCCTGCACCTCAGTGGTGGTCTGATAGAAACCACAAGTCTAGTATTTCTTCTTAGTCCTGGTAGAAGTCTTAATTCCTGGGGGAAGGGAGAGCTGAGTGGCACAGCACAGGGCTCTGAGCTACAGTCCCCTCCTTGGTGGCTGGATATCTTTGATACCGAGCCATCGCTACGCTTGGTATTAGGGTCTGGCAGCCGTCAGTGGGGTTCGGAGTTTTCTTAGTGGCAAGACGTATCTAAACTTGGTCTTTTCCTGCTGCAGGGGTTGGCTCAGGGGTTAGTGCTCGCATGCACTGTTCTGGTGCACCACTGCACTATCTCTGAGCTTGCTCAGCAAGCAACTTACATTGTGGCTGTAGGTAACAGCACTGGTAACATTAGAAGAACTGCTGCTCTGTTATGAATTCATATGCCACCATTCTTAAATAGCACTGTCACTGGGTGCAAGCCAATTCTGTCGAAGTGTTACTGTCTGAGAAAATAACAGCTCCTGCTAGCGTTTTTTTACATTTGATGAAGCTATTGAGCAAGCTTACTTAACTGAAATTGAGCATGCCTGGTTTTTTGGAAGCTGTTACAGCTCTATCTTAATTCATTCAACAAACTTCCTACTCTGCCTAAGTGTAATAGCATTACTGACCATTTTCACTAATCTTAGACTACTGCTTATTGTTTTTAGGGAGACAGAAGCTGAATTGAAGCTGAATGATGTTGCTGTGACCGGCTATGTGATTTTCTGTTTGTTGCCATTACTTACATACATCATTGGTTCTCTCTGGTGAGATGCCATCACATCTATGGCCACATTCTCTACAGTGATTTGGGAATCAACAGCTGTAAAAACTGCCATATCATTTCTCCCCACAATCTCTTTGGTTTTTTGCAGAAACTTGCTAATACCCTCCGACTCTTTGCTGTGGCTTGCTTTTAATTCTTCTTACCCCACAGAGTGTCTATCCAGCACTGCATTAGAGCTATACGAGTGGGTATTTTCACTTTTCTTTCTTTTATTTCAGGAGAAAACTTAGTTCTAAAAAAACCACATAAGTGAAATTGGATATTGCAGGGTTCACTCTGGAAAGGTGAAGTTGTGATTAAGTACAAAAGATGCAGTTAAGAGGCAGGTACCTTAAGTGTCTTCTGTATATAGCTGCAGTATCTTATGGCTTGGCCTAATATACCCATTACAATTACAATACTTACTCTTATCTCACCTCAAATATTCGCACATGCTTGGTCTGCCATTCTCTTCAGGGTCAGAAGGAGGAGCTCTAAAGCTGTTGCTAAAATGCTAAATACTAATTCCCCTAAGTACTAGGGGAATTAGCTGGTGGATTCATCCCTGTTTGGCACCGCTCTGCTCTTCCATGCCTAACAGACTGATTAGTCACCCACTGAAATGTTGGTATTGTCAAATCTTACATCTTCTACTCTTGTTGGTAATGTAAATCTGGAGAAAATGGAGGTCTTCAGCTGTTTTCTGGTGGGTCCCAAAAATACTCCTATCAGGCTGCTGGTGATCAGTGATATTGTTCAAGACCCTAGCAGCTACCTGGGTATGCAGCAGCGCTTTGCTGGACGTTTTTCCTCTGTTTTTGTTACTGAATGTAGCAGTTTAACCCCAGCCGGCAACTAAGCCCCACACAGCCACTCGCCCACTCCCCCCCAGTGGGATAGGGGAGAGAATTGGAAGGGTAAAAGTGAGAAAACTCGTGGGTTGACATAAAGACAGTTTAATAAGTAAAGCAAAAGCCACGCACGCAAGCAAAGCAAAACAAGGAATTCATTCACTACTTCCCATCGGCAGGCAGGTGTTCAGCCATCTCCAGGAAAGCAGGGCTCCATCACGTGTGACGGTTACTTGGGAAGACTAAATGCCATCACTCCGAACGTCCCCCTGCCCCCTTCCTCCTTCTTCCCCCAGCTTCATATGCTGAGCATGATGTCATATGGTGTGGAATATCCCTTTGGTCAGTTGGGGTCAGCTGTCCCGGCTGTGTCCCCTCCCAGCTTCTTGTGCACCTGGCAGAGCATGGGAAGCTGAAAAAGCCCTTGGCTAGTGTAAGCACTACTTAGCAGCGACTAAAACATCTCCGCATTATCAACACTGGTTTTAGTACAAATCCAAAATATAGCCCCATACTAGCTACTCTGAAGAAAATTAACTCTGTCCCAGCCAAACCCAGCACATTCTCCACCCCTTATTCCATACCATTTACATCATGCTCAGGTCCCACATTATCCGATACTTTCTCATTACCCACCACCACCCTTCTCACCCTTTGATACAATACACAGATATCATTCCCTTAGTGTATGGACCAGCCCTGTAAAACGTCCACTGAGTTANAGCAACTTACATTGTGGCTGTAGGTAACAGCACTGGTAACATTAGAAGAACTGCTGCTCTGTTATGAATTCATATGCCACCATTCTTAAATAGCACTGTCACTGGGTGCAAGCCAATTCTGTCGAAGTGTTACTGTCTGAGAAAATAACAGCTCCTGCTAGCGTTTTTTTACATTTGATGAAGCTATTGAGCAAGCTTACTTAACTGAAATTGAGCATGCCTGGTTTTTTGGAAGCTGTTACAGCTCTATCTTAATTCATTCAACAAACTTCCTACTCTGCCTAAGTGTAATAGCATTACTGACCATTTTCACTAATCTTAGACTACTGCTTATTGTTTTTAGGGAGACAGAAGCTGAATTGAAGCTGAATGATGTTGCTGTGACCGGCTATGTGATTTTCTGTTTGTTGCCATTACTTACATACATCATTGGTTCTCTCTGGTGAGATGCCATCACATCTATGGCCACATTCTCTACAGTGATTTGGGAATCAACAGCTGTAAAAACTGCCATATCATTTCTCCCCACAATCTCTTTGGTTTTTTGCAGAAACTTGCTAATACCCTCCGACTCTTTGCTGTGGCTTGCTTTTAATTCTTCTTACCCCACAGAGTGTCTATCCAGCACTGCATTAGAGCTATACGAGTGGGTATTTTCACTTTTCTTTCTTTTATTTCAGGAGAAAACTTAGTTCTAAAAAAACCACATAAGTGAAATTGGATATTGCAGGGTTCACTCTGGAAAGGTGAAGTTGTGATTAAGTACAAAAGATGCAGTTAAGAGGCAGGTACCTTAAGTGTCTTCTGTATATAGCTGCAGTATCTTATGGCTTGGCCTAATATACCCATTACAATTACAATACTTACTCTTATCTCACCTCAAATATTCGCACATGCTTGGTCTGCCATTCTCTTCAGGGTCAGAAGGAGGAGCTCTAAAGCTGTTGCTAAAATGCTAAATACTAATTCCCCTAAGTACTAGGGGAATTAGCTGGTGGATTCATCCCTGTTTGGCACCGCTCTGCTCTTCCATGCCTAACAGACTGATTAGTCACCCACTGAAATGTTGGTATTGTCAAATCTTACATCTTCTACTCTTGTTGGTAATGTAAATCTGGAGAAAATGGAGGTCTTCAGCTGTTTTCTGGTGGGTCCCAAAAATACTCCTATCAGGCTGCTGGTGATCAGTGATATTGTTCAAGACCCTAGCAGCTACCTGGGTATGCAGCAGCGCTTTGCTGGACGTTTTTCCTCTGTTTTTGTTACTGAATGTAGCAGTTTAACCCCAGCCGGCAACTAAGCCCCACACAGCCACTCGCCCACTCCCCCCCAGTGGGATAGGGGAGAGAATTGGAAGGGTAAAAGTGAGAAAACTCGTGGGTTGACATAAAGACAGTTTAATAAGTAAAGCAAAAGCCACGCACGCAAGCAAAGCAAAACAAGGAATTCATTCACTACTTCCCATCGGCAGGCAGGTGTTCAGCCATCTCCAGGAAAGCAGGGCTCCATCACGTGTGACGGTTACTTGGGAAGACTAAATGCCATCACTCCGAACGTCCCCCTGCCCCCTTCCTCCTTCTTCCCCCAGCTTCATATGCTGAGCATGATGTCATATGGTGTGGAATATCCCTTTGGTCAGTTGGGGTCAGCTGTCCCGGCTGTGTCCCCTCCCAGCTTCTTGTGCACCTGGCAGAGCATGGGAAGCTGAAAAAGCCCTTGGCTAGTGTAAGCACTACTTAGCAGCGACTAAAACATCTCCGCATTATCAACACTGGTTTTAGTACAAATCCAAAATATAGCCCCATACTAGCTACTCTGAAGAAAATTAACTCTGTCCCAGCCAAACCCAGCACATTCTCCACCCCTTATTCCATACCATTTACATCATGCTCAGGTCCCACATTATCCGATACTTTCTCATTACCCACCACCACCCTTCTCACCCTTTGATACAATACACAGATATCATTCCCTTAGTGTATGGACCAGCCCTGTAAAACGTCCACTGAGTTAATTTAGTCCATGACTTTGGTCTCCATCTGTTATGGTGGTTACTCAGGACAGGAGAGGCATTATGTTGCGTGGAGTTACTGGGCACCAAAGCTAGCTCAGGTTGGGTCACTGCTGCACTTTTACTGCTTCTTGTAAGGCTTGTCCTCCATTGGTTCAGGTGGTTCCTATAACATGCAACTCAAATCATGGGTTACAATAATTTAAAGGTAGAACCATTACAATCTCCGCCCCTGGTCCTTTTGGGCCAGGTTATAGGGTTTAACCTTGCAATGAACTCCTCCCTTTGCTCCTAGCCTGGCTAGCAACAAGGAGTTCCTGCTATAGTAATTCCCGTAACATGCAACTCAAATCCCGGGTTACAACAATTTAAAGGTATTTCCATTACAACCTCCACCCCTGGTCCCTTTGGACCAGACCATTGGGTTTAACATTGCAATGAACTCCTCCCCTTGCCCCTGCTCCGGCTTGGACTTATCCATAGACTGCAGCCCCTTAGTGGTGTACCTGCTCCAAGCAGAGCCTTATCTATGAGCCACAGCCTCTCCAGGTGTGTACCTGCTGCGGCATAGACTCATCCACAGCCACGGTCACTTCGAGGTGCACCTGTTCCAGTGTGGCCTTCTCCATGGGCCACAATGCCTTCAGAGATATACCTGCTCCAGCGTAGCCTTACCCACAGCCACAGTCCTTTCAGAAGTAAACCTGCTCTGACATGGCCTTACCCATGGCTGCAATCCCTCCAGGGGTGTACCTGCTCTGTTGTGGCCTTATTCATAGCCACATGCTTTGAGGTGCTCCGGCATGACCTCATGCACAGCCACTGATGTTTCAAGGCATACCTGCTGCAGCATGGACTTATCCACAGCCACAGATGCTTTGAGGTATACCTTCTCCAGCGTGGACTTATTCTTGGGCCACAATCCCTTCAGAGGCATACCTGCTGTGGCACAGACATAACCATGGCCACAGACGCTTCAAGATATACCTGCTCTGGTGTGGACTTATTCACGGCCACAGACACTTCGGGGTGTCCTGCTCCCGCGTGGACTCATGCAGAGGTCACAGTCCCTTCGACTTGAGTTCACAGTGGAGTTCCAGCCTGTCCAGTACAGCAGCACAGAAGCAGCAGCAATGCCCTGGCCATCTGCCAGCCCAGGCGCATGGCCATTGCTGTTATCAAAATGTTCCCAGGCACAGCAGAGTAAGATGATAAGCAGTACAGCAGCACAGCAAGCAGCGAAAGCAAAAAGCAGCCACTAATGAGCACTAGACTCTAATATACAGTAAGGCAAGCAAGCCCCATGGCAAGCACAGGAACCTGCCAATTAATAGCTAAATGACAATAACAGCTAAATTCGNAAAAAGGACTGTCGTGGTTTAACCCCAGCCGGCAACTAAGCACCACACAGCTGCTTGCTCACTCCCCCCCGGTGGGATGTGGGAGAGAATTGGAAGGGTAAAAGTGAGAAAACTCGTGGGTTGACATAAAGACAGTTTAATAAGTAAAGCAAAAGCTATGCGCGCAAACAAAGCAAAACAAGGAATTCATTCACTACTTCCCATCGGCAGGCAGGTGTTCAGCCATCTCCAGGAAAGCAGGGCTCCATCACGTGTGACGGTTACTTGGGAAGACTAAATGCCATCACTCCGAACGTCCCCCCACCCCCTTCCTCCTTCTTCCCCCAGCTTCATATGCTGAGCATGATGTCATATGGTGTGGAATATCCCTTTGGTCAGTTGGGGTCAGCTGTCCCGGCTGTGTCCCCTCCCAGCTTCTTGTGCACCTGGCAGAGCATGGGAAGCTGAAAAAGCCCTTGGCTAGTGTAAGCACTACTTAGCAGCGACTAAAACATCTCCGCATTATCAACACTGTTTTTAGCACAAATCCAAAACATAGCCCCATACTAGCTACTCTGAAGAAAATTAACTCTATGCCAGCCAAACCCAGCACACTGAATTAGTAGCAAATTTACATACCCCCTCCAGTGTTTTTCTGTTCATATGTCCACACACTTACTTGAAGGGACATCACTAAACTCAACAGTACTTGACTCATTCTCCTAAAGACAACTTGGACTGGTGCAATCACTTCCAAGGCTGATTAGAGCTATGTTCCCGTGTTTCTACTTGATGTACCATAAATGTAGCTTTTGAATAGTTTAATGGCATAAGGTAGTTGAAGTTGCACTAAAATTCTGCAACAAAGACGAGCAATGATAAGACAAAGAAGGGAAGGTTTACCACGGTATACTTTCATTTAGCCTGTGAAGCTAGTTTTGGATGTTCGTGATGTATTCTGGCCGATGTCAGCTGGACCAGATTCTCCAGCCCTACCCCAGTCTTGATGCCTCTAGCACTGGCTCCCATGCTAAGAGCTGCAAATCTCCTATGCTTCCCCAGCGTCTGATCCCCTCTGGCTAAGACAGTTATACTGGTTATGCTAAGATCTAGGCCTGGAGGTTTGAGAACTTCCACAGAAGTCATAATCTGAGAATTATACAGTTCTAATGTAATTACATAAAAGCAATTCTAATTGCTTTCAGTGTGAACTGAGAATGTAATGTTTCATTCTCTGGCATAGGAGAATGCATGCCCTTAAAGAACTTGTACAGTTTATTTCTTGCCATTTTTTATCACTACTTGAACTGTCACGAAGATCTGACGATGTTCTATAACAACATTGCTCAACAGTGTACATTTTTTCCTAGTAGGAGTGATCTGCCAGTTTTCAGGTACTTGTGAGTATCTGCTGTTGCAATTTGAAAAATAGAGGATTGCAGAAACTGGTGATGCTTGTTTGGCTTCATGTAAGTTGGCTTCATGTACAACTCATGTTGTACCATCACCCAATCATCCAGTTGTCATCCAGTTTTGGTTGTTTGCATTTTTTTGTTGCCTGTGGTTTTGCTACCAAGGAAGATATCAGTAAAGCACATTTACAGTCACGTAGGGCAGGAACCCCTTTGCTTACTGCACGGTGCTTCAGAACCCCTTAGGGGCACCAAGAGTAGATGTGAGAATGTGCTGATCCAGCAGCATCAGATTGGGTGAAGTCCTTGCACAGAGGAGTTACAAGATCTTCCACGTCTATTCCCTTTTTACTATGTTTTATCCTTTTTGTGCTTGGAACAAGGGAAACTATCATTTAAATGTCAGCCTTTACCTTACGCAGTAAGGTTTCTCTGTACATTTTACAATTTTTGTTTGGACTGGTTTTTTTTTTTTTTTTTTTTTTTTTTTTTTCCTTTGCATATTTCCAGCACTACAAAAGCTGGGCTTTTAAATTTAGCAAGCAAGATCGTGAAAATTATGTGCAGTATTTTACAAATCATGTATTGTCAGAAAATATGCATTAGCAGGTTTCTTGCTCTGTTGAAGAAATTCTTGTGGCATGTGAGTATCTACCAGTCCTTGTCACGCTCGGGGGGTCTCCGCATCTGCCTGTTTCTGCATTGGAATGAGAAAGAAAAGCATTACCTTCCTTTCACTGGAGTATTGAACACATTTTGGAAGAACAGGGGCAGACATGTCCTCATCAGCAGAAGAACCAGTGACCAGGTCCAGGACTAGGAGCAGTGTCCCCAGTAACATCTTATCATTGTCAGTGGGGGTCTAGTCAATGGATTATGTTCATTCATCTAACCCTAATGCAGGTTACACAAGGAGATAAGTGACTGCAGGCATCACTGCCTGTAATGGGAACACAGGTGCCTATACCATGGACTTTTAAAGCTAGGTGAGAGAAAGCCAACTGTGGCTTCTAGCAAACCTGGACAGAGCCAACGCAGTGATAGAATTGAGGAGAAGAGGAAAGTACATGGGTTGACCACCTGGAAATCATCTTGGTAGAAAAGGACCTGATGGTCCTCTGGTCAACAGGTTGACCAGGAGGCAGCAGTGTGCCCTTGTGGCACAGGCGGCCAACAGCCTGCTGGGCTGCATTTTGTAGAGCATTGCCTGCAAGGTGAAGGGAGGCAATCCTTCCCCCGCTACTCAGCACAGGTGAGACACATCCAGAGTGCTGTGTCCAGTGCTGGGCTTCCCAGTTAAAGCGAGACATGGACATACTGGAGCAAGTCCAGGGAAGGGCCGCTAAGATGAAAAAGGGACTGGGGCACCTGAGTTTGGCAAAGTCATTCAGTGAAGTATCCAGCATAAGAGGGAGTATTCCCAAATGGATGAGGAAAGTAATTGGTCAAAAGAGTGTGTGTGTGTGTGTGTGTGTGTGTTCAAAGGAGTATTCAGAACTGAAGTCTTGGGGTGGGAGGCGGCAGCTCTATGAAACACTCATCTCAGTTCTTGTGGCAGCCACCCAAGCAGCGTGAGCGCTGGGAGTTCTTAGCAAAGGAGTCGAAAACAGCAAAACGGTTTCCTGCCACAGTATAAAGCCTGAAGTCTAGCGATAAGGGTTTTCCTTTTCCTTCTTTTTTTTTTCTTCCTGTTTTTCCTGGTTCATTCATAATTAGATGGGTTCTTCACAGCACAGCTGCATGACCCTTCTTTCAGCCAATGTATTAGCTGAATGTATGGTGTCACATCCTCCCTGATTTGCATGTTACCTCCATGTGTTCAGACGCCATCTTCCACCATTTCTGTTCAGAAAAAGGAAGTGCCAGACCACAGAGTTATAGGTACGCTCAGAGACACTAACCTTTTCAAAATCTTGTCCAACTGAGCAGTGACTTCCATGGTGTCTTGAAAGCAGGGACAGGTGAGTAGTATTTGCAGTTTCTGTGAGTGGGATTTGCAGTTTCAGAGGAAGGTAGAGCGCCAGATTTCCTGTGTTTGTTTTGTGAAATAAATGGACTGGCTAATGCAGCGTCTAAAATGTCCTCTCATCCGCTACAAAAGCTGAAATGTGTTTCTAAATATATAGAAGTGTGACTGTAGTAGAAGTTCGTCCTCTTACTAAAAATATGCATGTAACGTTTAAGCGTGCTAACTGTTTGATTACAGCCGCACTTTCCTGCCTTCTCTACAGCAATGGCTCTGTCCCCTCAAGCCTTTACCTGCTTTCTCTTCTACAGCTTACCAAGCTAGAAACGATTTACAGGATTCAGCAGGCTGTGTTGTGGAGGGAGGGGAAAATAGGTATGTAAAAAGCAGAGTGGGGTTTTTTCGCTGCCTGTAACACCCCCAGCACATGCTGGCATTTCTCTGCAGGAGAAGAAAATGTTCTGGGAATCCAGAGCTAATGATTGGTGTATCAGCTGCCTCTCCTCTGTGCCCCAAGCCCCGATGCCTAGTGGTGAGCGGTGGCTCCAAGGTGTTGCATTTGGACACCTCCCAGTACGGCTGACAAGTCATTTTCTGGCTACATGGAGAGTTCGGTATGTGACCCAGTCGCAGTAACCAGGGGTGAACG
>WAAD01016980.1:29983-47024 GCA_013389945.1 Fregata magnificens | reverse complement strand
AGTTTTCCTGTATCCCCCCTTCTTCGTTTACTACTTATGGAGAACAACTGCTTAAAAAGCAGCCTTCCCAAAATCGTGCACTTCTGACAGTCACAAAGAAATATGACTACTACAGTATCATCATGACAATGCCTCCATTTTCTATCTGATTAATACCCCTTTGATTTTTCCTTCTATCTTATCTTATATACAAACTCATGCAACTTCTACTTTAAGTCACGCTGAAATTCAGCTGGTTTCTATTCAGATAGCTAGAAATTTGTGTTCAAGCACTCATCCTTACTAATTACAGAAGCTTTTCTTTCATTTACCTATAATTACACTGCTTGCTTCTTCCTTTGACAGTTCTGTTGTCCCCTGACTTCCATATAAAATGTGTCCTGTGGATCTACAGAAATATAAATAAAGTATCATGGATAAGCTGATACGCAGTAAACAGCTATGTGCACTCTTAAGCCACTGCAAATGCTCGGTAACTTTGGACAGAAAACAACTTTACTGAGGAGCCTTCCTGCAGGCAGTTCCAACGAGGAGATGTACAGGAACGTATTATATTACTGTAACAATTCAAGCAACATTAAAATTTTAAGACACTTTTCAAAATTACTGCCAAATGCAAGGAAAGCATTTAACGCATTCTCCTCAAATTCAAAACTAGCACCTTCCCCACAGGTTGACCTTCTAGTCAAGAAATTCTATGATACTTCAAAGATTAATCATTCTTCCTATGTTTTTCACAAACCCACCATGTCCACTAGTGGTCATACTTAAAATCTTCTTGGTTTTGCCCAAAATGATACACTCCTCTATACTACCCCCAGTATCTTAAACATCTGATTTTTAAGGTATTCAACCATGCTAGAAGGTTCAGACAGATCAAATACAGGTTTACACTGCCTACAAGACTGATAAAATTGCTGGATACCTGAAAACAGCGCACAACCTACAGTAATACATACCATGTTATAAAAACATTGTTACCAGTGTTTAATTGTTAATTGTACCTTGTTGTCCTCCCTCCAACCCACCTCTTTTTGGGGGGGTCTGTCTTCTTTTTGAAATGCAAGCTTTTAGAAGCTGCTATCAAACTCTTCTAAGCTTACTCTCCACCAAATTTAAAATTTCTCACTTCATAGCAAATCTACAAAAATTGTGTGTATTTTGCTCACCTAGAAGTTACCATAGATGTACATCATTATGAAAAAAAAATGGTATTCCTCTCTCTCTCTCTAGTGCCCTGCAGACTTGTGTATCTCCTTTCCATCTACTATTGTGTGGCTTCTGTGTGTTTCTGACCGAGCCAACTGAGTTAAGATACTCACTATTTTTTCCAAATGGAATTCTAATTTTGATCATGTACTAGTACTTCTCCTCCACCAGCTTTTGCTATTCCCTCATCTAGTGAGGATTTCAGAAATGCCTTGTTAACATGCCTGAGTTTTTCCAACCTTCAATTCTTTTAGAATTTGGCAGTAAATTTAATTCTTGTGACAGAAGGTGGACTAAAAGTCTTTAGTTGTCTGTATTTTGTAGTGCATTGCCATTGAAAATAAGAGTAATCCCCGATAAAGGAGGACAGACCTTGGAATTAATTGAATTTAGTCATCCCCTTCTTATAGCTTCAGCCTTTACGCAGAAAATAACAGGACAGGGGCCATTTCCAATGACCATTTTTTAAAGTGTGCTACCCATTTGCTAACAGCAAACATGTATTTTTCTTTAGACAAGTCAATACATTCTTGGAAAATTCACAGCATAATTTTAGTGCTGCATCTTGAATACAGGGTTATATTTCAGATACTTGTACTTTGAAATGCACGCTGTTGTGTTACTCAATATTCTGTATTGCTCCATTGCTTCTTTATTTTTATATCTTATCATACATTCCTCACCTCCAGACAACACAGACAAAGCCAACCTCATGATGATTATGACTGTCTCTTCATCTAAATCATATCAAATCTTACCATTAGATACCTAATCAAATAGTTTTGTAAATATCCCTTCATAAATATCACTTGACTGGATAATTTCACAAAGCTATCAAAAGTAAAGACTCCCATACATTGGCTAGTCTAAAATTCTGCAAAACTACATTTAAAACAACTGAAACAGTTTAAAACACTTCCACGAGTGTTTTCAGAATGCATTTGCAAGACAGTATGAGACCCAATGTATCAGCTCACCAAGAAAAACCACACGTGCTTGTTCCACAGAGCCATGCATCCAATAAGCCTACTCAACACTTCTCAGAACTGTCACCAAAACCAAAAAGACAAACTCCTGTAAAGCTAGTATTAGAGTAAGTACTTGTTTGTTTTTTCTTAAATAATTCATCTCCTTGAGCAAGAAAGAAAACTGTAACATTGTATTGTTTATTCCACTTTAAGTAACTCAATTAACAACACGCCATTGTGAACTAAACAAAACTATTGGAAGAAATAAGGTTAGGTTTAACCAAACCCTAATAAAAAAATCTTGTTTTGCTGATGTTTGTATCATACATGTCTTTTAAAAGTCTAAACAGAATACAGTTAAGTGCACTAAAATCTTGTTGAGAACAAAGTCAAATCATTCAAATCCTACTCTGTTCTTTCATTACTAGACTGGATCATTTCCCAATACAAATGTACAGGCTTTAAATATCTTATAATTTATTTGAAGATCATTTTCCAGTCACGTCTATCCTAAATATTAATGTCTCCAGAAGCTAATAGAAATCTGATATCCACAGTAATACTCTAATCTCCATATTTCTAGTTCACAGTCATTACTGAAATCTCAAGAAGAGCTTATCTTTGCATACTTTCTACTTAATCATCATATTCTTGCTAGTCCCTACTCAAATCTCCTTCACCACATGTCCTCATTTCTCTAACTACTAAGGTCCACATTCTCAAATATATCTTAACACAGTAATTAGTGCAATTAATTTAAAAATAGAAATTTGTTCCTAATCTCCAAAGCAAGTAGATGCATACAGAGAGTCAGCTGGAAAGATGCATGATTTTACAGTAAACAGCTTTTTAAACAGGCAAAAAGAAGGATCTGAAAAAGTGGGCTTAGATAGAAGATTCTGTAAGTGACAGACTACTGCTGTAACACCTATTAGGAGAATACCTTCACTTAGGTATGAATGTTTTGATCAATTCTTACAGCATTTATTTCAGTAACTTTTACAGGGTACACTTAAACACTGTAGCAATATTATAGTATGATACGCTTCCTGTGTATTTTCAAAAAGACATTCATTATGCAAAGTTCTAACTGTAACTTTGTAATAGAGCTTAGACAGCTTTTTACTCTGAAGATCACAGGACAGGTTACAGCCAGCAGCTTTGGACTGTGACTTTTTCATGATGAACTGATGACGTAGATTTAGATGCCAGAAGGTCTAAATGGCTCCAGAATGAAATATAGATATATATATTTCAGAATTCAGTTTCTGTAACAAGTAATACAGTACTTTGAAGTAGAAGCTACTAAGAAGTAAATAAACTTCCCTCCTATCAATTCTTTTTAATACAATTATATCCCTCTTACCCTGATAACGAGTTACTTTACAAATATCAATTAATTAATATTTCCACTTCCTCAGGCATGTTGCCTTTCTCTTCAGAAGTCTTTCTGCAAAACAGGTTACAATATCACTAGTAATTTTTGCATCTATGCCCCTTCCTGAGCATCTTTTCCCTCTCACTGTAGCTGGCTTTAATAATAGCAAATGTAAGCAACTTCACCTAAGCAGAGGGAAAAATTAAACACATACACAGCTATCCTAGTCTTCCTTGTTTTGAGGTGACCTCTGCTTGCAAAGAGCTTAACTTCAAAGAGATTTTTTTTTTTTTTTTTTTTTTTTTTTTTAAGACTAGGAATTCATGAAAAATGTTGGAAAGCTGAGGCCTATATTTATACAGACATTGCAATGGTGTTGACAGCTTTAAATAAAATAAATGGAACCAAATTTAATTTAGCATCATAATCTTGTTATCATGGCTTACAAATGCACAGGTGAAGAATTTCCTAAGAGTCAAGAAATTGTTACTTAAGTTCTTTATAACATAGAAAGAAATCAATAGAACCAAGACACACATACATGCATTAAGTCATTGCAGTAACTGTCCTCATGTAATAACGCAGACAGTCAACAGTCAATTTGACACATAGTAAATGGCAGAATCTTACTAAACTTCAAGTGAGAAGGCAAAACTTTTAAGTCTTACATTTTAGGCCATTCATTGCAGTTTATGCACAAATCCGTATTGTAAAGGTACAAGTACATGCAATCTGGCTGTACAGAAACAAAGAAAAAAATACCCTGTCTTCACCCTTTCAATTTCCCTATTTTTTTTACTGATCTTTTTTCATGCTTGTGCTGGTTTTGGCTAGGATAGGGTTAATTCTCTTTATAATAGCTAGTATGGGGCTATGTTTTGGATTTGTGCTGAAAACAGTGTTGATAATACAGAGGTGTTTTAGTTGTTGCTAAGGAGTGCTTACACTAGTCAAGGACTTCTCTAGCCTCCCATGCTCTGCCAGGTGCACAAGAAGCTGGGAGGGGAGGGGGCACAGCCAAGACAGTTCATCCAAACTGGCCAAAGGGCTATTCAATACCATATGACGTCATGCGCAGTATATAAAGCTGGGGAATAAGAAGGAAGGGGGGGACGTTTGGAGTGATGGCGTTCAGTCTTCCCAAGTAACCGTTATGCGTGATGGAGCCCTGCTCTCCTGGAGATGGCTGAACACCTGCCTGCCGATGGGAAGTAGTGAATGAATTCCTTGTTTTGCTTTGCTTGTGCACACAGCTTTTGCTTTACCTATTAAACTGTCTTTACCTCAATCCACGAGTTTTCTTGCCTTTGCCCTTCCGATTCTCTCCCCCATCCCACCGGGAGGGGGGAGTGAGCGAGCGGCTGCGTAGTGTTTAGTTGCCAGCTGGGTTTAAACCACTACAGTGCCTCAAGAAGACAATGAATTTTTCAAGTGCTAGTTTGACAGTAAACATTTAAAGCATGAAATATTTTTCAAACTTCAACAGTGGAGGACTATTTTTGTCAAATGCAAAACACTCATTCCCAAATAATGAGAGAATTGTCATGCATTTCTACACACAAAACACACACCAGCTTTTAATATCTCCTTCCACTTATTTGCAGATCAGTAGCTACAATGTTTTGAGACTTTATTTTCTTCCATCAGGCAATTTTTCAACTAATGTAACATTTTATTTTTTCTGTATTTGATACATAAGCAAAATTTACTTTTTTTTAAATCACATTTGTCTTTTCATGGACTATCGCATCTACTCCACAAGCTCTTTATGCAGCACCTTGGGCAACAAGAGCTTCTAGATTCTGCCAAAATACCGAGGAAACAATATTCCAGAACAAAGGAAACTGCTTTTTCAACGTCACTAAAAACCCAGCTAACACATTTGTTCCATTACTATTGTTGATTTTTGTGATAAAGCGCAAGCAGACCGCTTGCCTAATACCAAAGAAAGAAAAAAAGAAAAGAAAAAAAGAAAAAAAAATTCATTTCTGCACAAGCACATCAGTGATATTTAAAGCAAACGGGAAGTCATCAGGAACACTGTGTATACTAAGTAGTGCAAACACTGTGGCCAATTAGATCTTGCAAACTGTGGTCTACACAGAAGCTAGCAGTTCACATAATGATGCAACTCCTGATTTTTAGCAGTTGAAGTCACATTATGAAAAGCAAAAAAATATTTCCTATTACCAGTTCTTGTAACACAAGTACAATAGTTGCTAGCAATTAAATTAAACCACTAGCAGGAGTAGTCGTCTTTGGATTCTGACACAGATCAGCTCACCCTCCCTCAATCATCAGCATTTTATTAAGCTATTCATAGAATAAAAACTATCAGATTAAACTATGTTGAGCTTGCCGTGTCACATGAATATGCTCACACTAATCACCACACAAAGCCATCTTGTGAGAAACTAGTCTTTATTTCTAACTGAAGCAGGTCAGGATTAAATGCATCTTCAACATCGATAATTTGTGTTGTTATCCAAAATTTTTTGTTCTCATTACCATCACTTCTGTCATATCCTAGAGTGTTAACAGTACATTACACTGCCTCCACAAATAATAGAACTGAATAATTATGATAGTGCAAACAACGGAGCTAGTGGTCTGTATGGGAAAACATAATACAGATCTATATGCATATTGCAGAGTAACAATGCAATTTCTACACATTCTATATATGAGTTCTAACATTCTGCCAGCTCTGATTTCCAGTGCTTTCATATTCCTAGCTGTTTTACAGCGTGAATCATTTACTTGGAATTCATCCATTCAGTGCATTTCTAGCAATTCTGTCTTTCAATAAAAGCTGATTCAATTAGAATAGACTTACAAGACCCATATGGTTTTATCAGTCACTGTATAAATGTGCAGAAAACTACCCCTTGAGGCGGTGTCCCTATTTAATCATTCCCTTAAAGGGAATGCCCTATTTTCCAGATGACATTTAATAGATGAGGCCAGCAAGCCTCCTGAAGACAACTGGTACACTGCACAACAGCCTGCCCTAAGAAGAAATATCCGTATCAGGACCTTTAGAAAGCCCAAATTCATCTTCATGGATACTTTTTAAAACAGCCACCAAATGTTACTTTTCCAACAACCAGTTGTAAAGCTTCAACCTCTCATACACTGTTGTTAGAAATTCTTTCCCATATGCCACAAACTGTGGTTCACCGATGCTCAGCATAAGTGACAGCTATATTGAAAATATCCTGTTTGAGAAACATATGGGTATCAACCAATTTGTGTTTCCTAGATGGCAATGTGCTACACATGAGCAGGGGTCAGGAAGCTCAATTTCCTTAACAACATCCCCTGAGGAGGCAGTATTTGGGAGTCTGCAGAGAAGGCAGTGGTTACAGTCTTTTAGACCCCTAGATCCTTGGGATTCATGGGGAAGTGACCTCTCCCAACTTCCAATCCCACAAAGGATTGGATCCTCCAGGCTGCTCCTCTGTCCCCTTCCTGTAGAAACTGTGATGCTTCTTGCACCTATGCAAAAACACACACGCAAAACATGAGGTTCATACTGATGCAGCAGCACAGTTACTGTTGCACAAAACAGGGTGAATACTCGGCACAGCTAGTTTTGTGACCAAACAGGAAGGACCTTGCTTCTGACCTATCTTATTTGTTCTGCACTGCGGGTGTGATCTTCCCAGAAGGTTGCAGCATTCTAGAAACTTCCTCCATTCAGAGCCAGCCCCACAAAGATGTCGACCTTAAGTAGGGGAAAAGACTACACACCTTCCCTAAAAAAATCAAGTCGCCATAATGCTGTTCAAGAAAGATGTATATTAATAGAAAAAGACGCCACACAATCATCAGCCCTCACTTTTTCTTTTTCCCTTCCTATTAAATTACAGAACTTCTAGCTCATGACACTTAATCACAGAATTCAATGGTATCTCTAAGAAACAACTTTCCTTTCACTGAATGTGGCAAACCAACTTTTTTCAGCTTTTAGAGTTACGAACTCTATTTTAAAAATAAATTTTAAAACCCCCACTCATTCACACATTTTCTTCTACCAACCACTGTCATTTGAACTGTGCAGTTCAGATAATGTATATTCAAGCATTATGGAAAAGTTTAAAGATAAGTCCCATACTTCCAGTAAGTTAGAATGGGAAAATTTTCAATTTTCATTTCCTCTCCCCCCCAACTCCTAAGAAAACAAGAAAAAACTTGTAGCAGACGTTGAGGTTATATCTTGTAGTTTTCAGTCTGACTTCTGATGGAAAGTTTGCCAGCTGACAGCCTACCAACAAAATTCTGCAGCTAAACTCTCCAAGTTCAAGCCTGCTCTACATCAACGTATCACATACCAGTGGAATGCACTTCAGAGAGAACAGACAATCCTCAGGATCTCTCTTGTCCTACTTAAACCAGGATAAGCTACTGCATGAAAGCATAAAAAATGAACACTTAATATTTTGTTCCACTAGCCCACTTTGAAAGTAGTTTGTAGCTAACTGCATCAGCCAACAAGACAAGACATCATTTGATACTGCGTGAAAATTTTCTGCAAAGCATACTGTCCTAACCTGACTTTCAAGATGAAAAGTACAGATACTTGTATCAAGTTTTAAACAGGAACAGGCATAGTGGGCTGTCAAAACAGTAAAAGAAAAATTGTTATAGCAAGTCATGGGGCAGAAAATGCAACTTTTCATCACTCTACAGGCGATACAAGAGCTTTCTTCTTACCAGCCAGACTTCTCTTTTAACATACTTAATCTTATTGTAGGTATTTATTCAAATCCCAGTCGCTTTTAAACCAGGACAGCTAATTATTTTCCCTAGAAAAGATAGAGTGAGCAAGAATACCACTGGTGGCACTAAAAACAAAGATGACATTTCCACTTAAAAAAAAGAAAAAAGCTAAACACATTGAAACATGCACTACTTATGCCCCAAAGGAAAGTACTTAACCATGGAAATAAAGAAGTATATCCATTATCAAACATGGAAAGAAAGCCAATACCAGATGGCATAAAGGCTTCTTTGCTTCAGTCTCCACACAAACGTTTAATTCCATATAACCAAATTAAACAAGGGGATACAAGTACAAGTTAGAATAAGAAACAGACCGGGCTACTGAGTGTTATATATGGCAGTCCACAGCATCTAATGAAATTCGCCCTCGGAAACATATTGTTTAGAGAACTACAGGAAGATGGAAGAAGTCACCAAGTACTGCAGAAGACAAAAAGAAGAAAAGCAAAGAAAAGAAAAAGAGAAATCACAAGATGGGTAAATAAAAACGCAGGTAGTAGATGACTCAGCCTAACTCAAATTTCAGAAAGATACTAGAATAAAATTATTTAACAATTGGCAGCATTAAAGGATAAAGCCAATTGGCTTGACACAGTCTAGTTTCTCCCTTTAATGGACTAATTGTCCTAGTGACCAGGAGAAAAGCAATACACATCCCAAGTCTTGACTTCTGACACAATCAAAAATACATTCTCCCACTCAAACTAGACTATGATTGGGACAAAGTTGTGCAGAATGAAGTTCAAAATTAGGGTTGGTTTGTTTGCCTGTTTTTAACAGTTCTCAACCACCAGCTGTAGATGTAAGATAGCATTTATAGTGAGGTTCTACAGGTGTACTATTTAATATTCTTAATCATCAGGAATAAGGGAGAGAACAAGCAAACAGCACCAAGCTGAAAGGTGGCGAGAACTATCTGCCAAGACCACTCTGAGTTAAGATGACTCAAAAATCAAAATGATGAAATCCAAGAAAGACAGCATAAAGCACCACAGGCCCCACGATTGCATAAAACAAGCCCTCCTAAAGTAACAATGGAACACAAAAGGACACCAGACTGTACTGGATCAAGTAGATCACAAGGCACAGAGAAGCCAACATCATGATACTATTGCACAAAAGGAAAATCCTCATTCAGGGAAGTACCAACATCAGACATCATAATTTAGCAGGATTCTGGAAAGGCGCAGTCCCACTAAACCTTACACTAGAAATTACTCAGCTGAAGGTATGTCCTCGTTCTGGTCTACTACTGTAAGAAAGAGGTGCGTCAACTGAAGATTCAAGAATAAAGAATCATGACATAAACTGAAGAAAACTGTCACCTATAAGAAAGGGCTGCTGAAATTTTGTTTCTGTGAGAAAGACTCAGAGAGAGAAAATAGGTGAACATGGAAACCATAACCCAATAACCAAAGAACTACAAATATAGTGGGTAATTCACTGCAGATAGGGGGAGTATAAATCAACTTATCTTACTGAACAGAAAGGTTAGGTATCTGGAAAAACATCAAGGGTAAGAAGCACTATAAATAAGCTGTCTAAAGGGGTTAGTCTCCTTCACTGGAGACTTGTTTGAATAAAGATTATGTTAGAAGTTGGCCAGGTTTAACGATCCTTTTTCAATACGGGAGAGGGTCTAACTCACTGGAAGACCTTTTCCTTCCTGAGTTCCTAGGGCAACATCGATAAGCCAAATGAGACGTGTTAGCCTTCTTAGAACCATCCCTATAATGAACCCAAATGTATTCAAAACTTTTACTACTTTAGTAACTGTCAAAAACAAATGCTAATGTATTTTGCTTGGCTTTGGCACAATTCAGCTGAACAAGCCATTCTTAACTGGCCTGCCTCTGACCCTGCAGGGCCCATTAACAAAGTTGGCCTTCTAGAGAGCATATCTCCTAAATCCATGATCAGATCCGAGATCTTGGAAACAGAGGGCTAAGAAGTTTTTCTTCCTGTTCAGCAGCTCTGACATCATTAGTTATCACAGGAGGGGAAGAGAGAAAGTTTATAGAAAGCGATTGGTTTCTTTCTGCTCCATGTTTGTTTCTTTAATTACATCAGGTATATACGTATAGAAGGCCAAGTCACGATGACAGCTACCTAAATTTCTGGCCAAAGATGACTGCTGATATAACTACTATTTTCAATATGATGCAAAAAGACACAACTAAACTAGGTTTAAATCAACTATCAAAGTTGGATCAAACAGGCCCTACTGTTCATTTTGTTCTGGGGAGACTGCATTAAAAAAGGGGGGGGGAAGCCCAAGCTATAAAGAGTTACAGAAAAAAACCCAAACAAACATGAAACCAAAAATACCAAGCTCATGCTTAAGAAAAAAAGCACATTTTTTCAAGAGCTGTTTAGAATAATGGATTAAGATATCTGTCAGGTTCAAAACTACAAAGATTTAACAACAGAATTAACCTTAAAAAGAAAAAAAAAAGCCAAACAAAAAAAACCCCAAACCAACTACTTATGTAGCCTTTCATAAAATACAGGCTTTATCTTCTTTTGATTGGCTGCCCATTGCATTCTCTATTGCCTATACAAGCTACACCTATCAACAGCATCTAACAGAGCCACCCCATTCAACAAAGAATACTTTATTGTTTTATATGAAAAAACAAAACCTCATTCAAGTTGATGTATGCAAAATTCTTAAGTTTCACTACATTTTTCAGGGAAAATAATTCCTAAATAAATTCCTAAATAATTCCAAAGGTTACTTTTAAAAATTCTTTTTAGAAATAAGACTGGAAGTCCAGAATGACTAGATTACCTGATGGCTATCTACAGAGCAACAGAGAACTATTTATTCATGCTCCTCTTCATAATTTAATATTTAAGCTAAAACTTGTATATTATATATATATATACATATATATATCAGAGCTTGGTAAAGTATGGTTTATATATGACTTTTCCACTCACTTCATTCCTGCAAACATTTCTTTCTCCAAACTACCACAAGTAATGAACAGCCCTTCAGTCTGTTAAGCTTGGTTCAGTCATGTATTTGTAAAATCAGCATGACAGGCAGTTCTTCCTCTTTTTCTCCTTCACAACCTTCCCCCCTGACACACGCACGCGCATGTGCGCACACAGAGGCTGCATACTGGAAGGCAGAAGAGAGAGTCCTTAACAAGCTGTTGTAAAACAGACATGTTAAACCAGATATACAAGATAAGTACCAACTCTCTGTCCTGAGCAGTACCGCATTTCAACAGAAATACAAATACCAGATTTGGTTAAATGTAATTGATTTGTGCTTATAAACATCCAGATGGTACATGACTAAACAAATTGCACATATTTTCTGAAGAAAAATGACCTTGATATCCAAGTTAAAAAATTAAACACTTTATTTATGCTTCTCAAAGCGTAAAACAAACTCATGACAGCTTCAAGTAGAGACCTGTATCTCGTATTTAGGAGACTGTCAGACATGCTTATAAAATACATGCACATATTGAATGGCCACACTCTCAGGCACAATCATGGAGCACAGACCAAATACCAAGCACAGATACAAAGATGGCATCCCAATTCCTTATACCTCAGACTCTTCTGTCTGGTGTGATTTAAAGTTGGCATTTCATACCTTAGGCTGGGAGAAAAGGAACAATTCAGTAATGGAGATCAATAGAGCATAGGAGACAGAAGCCATGCCCCCGTTCAGCTGGTTATATATGCCTCTACTTCAGCAGTACAGGATGTTAAGAGGTATACATCCCAAATCCACAGAAATTCATCCTGACTTGAGATGACTTTCTTATTCTGGCTACAAATTTCAGGGGCTATTTTATGTAAATGATACTGCATACAGCAGCTTGCCCAACATATTTATCAGAGAGGAATATTCTTCCCCACTCCCTCCACCCCCCAAAAAACCCAAACTTCACAGAAGTCACTTGGTTTATCTCCTTATTCTCCCTCCTTCTTTCCCCCTGCCAAAAGAAAAATACTTTGGGCTTGAATAGTGTGCACTAAGTCTCATAAATTCATAGGTAAGATTAAGTTTTTACTGAATTCAAAGCAAGCAATAAAAGTGGTTCTAAAAAATAAAATTAAATACAACCATAACAAGCATGAAGTAGTTAAATCTTTGTACAACAATCCTTCTCCTATTATTAGCTAAGAGAATACTATTAGTGAAAATACCCTTTGGAATTCTGCCCTTTTTCCTAATTTAAAAATCACAGACTCTGGAAAGGGGAAATTGATCACGTACCCCTGCCCCACTTTATTCTTTTATTTACACAGTAGAGTATCACGCCAAGCATTTCAAAGTTTAAAAAGCCGGATTTGCAGTTCCTCCTGTAGCTCTCACTGCGCTCCCCTGGATGCTCATCCCTCACACTGAATGGAGAAGCGGTTTGTCATAGCATGGAAAAAAGAATGAGATCTTGCAACTACAGACCAGACCACAATACTCATGCATAAAAAACACATTAAGAAAAGCAAAGTGACAGGTAATTTTAAATCTGGGTGCTGTCACTAACTGAATAACAAGAGTGTTAATATGATCTGAGGAAGATGGAGCAGTAACGCAGGCTCCTAGAATACAGAAGAGAATAGCAAACATACATCCCTTTAGAGAGAACGCTAGTCCTCTTGCATACTTCTTCCCAGCAACACTGGAACTCTGAATCTTCAGCTTTACAACGCACCTAAATTACAATGACTAACCATGTTAGCTGGAAAGAAAAAAAAAACAAACCAAACACCTATTGAAGGGCAGACAAACTGAGAGCAAATACTTGCTGCAGCAAGGTCTGTCCAAGAATCCAGCCCAATTCTTGAAGGTCAACCAGTATTGGTGTACTCCTGCTTCAGATAGTGCCGTGAGAAGCAAAAGGAAAGAAAGAAAAGAAAGAAAATAAATGGTAGTGTGCCCATGGAGGCAACTTTCTTTTGGCAAAGCAGTAATTATGAGAGTCAGACCAAGCTCAGCAACCCCACTATAACTGCCCCAGGAGCCAAAAAATTCCCTTCCGGGTTTTCAGCGTAATATCTTTGCCACTGTTGCTTTTACAGTGATGCCAGTCTGGGCTTTTTCAGTGTTCTAGCCATTACTTTACTTTTCTATACAACAAGAGTGACAGAGGGGGAATGATGATTTTTCAAGTATTTATGTCTCAGCAAAACTTAAACAATTTCATGGGGCAAGGAAATCAAACCACTTATTTAGCCTAAGGACTCTTCCTCTTGCCAAACTTCAATGGCTTTTGCAAACAATAGAGCTTCTCAAAGAGATTATACAAATTCTTTATAATGGAAACTATTAGGCAACCTAAATATAGAGTTCGTTACCAGTTCCCTCTATAACACAGTACGTTAGGATTCTACTCAGCATTCCTTACTCGTGCTTCTAATGAACTTCAGCAGGAGATTTGTCCAAGTAAGGAATGATTATTACAGCCCTAGGTTCCTTACATTTATACAACATCTTTCATCTAGAAAGATTTCAAAATGTTTTAAAGGTCACACATAGAAAATTACTATATTCAGTACAGTCTCCTATCAAGAGGAACATAGTAATTTCTCAGTACCCAAGCAACAATACAGAACAATTTAGATTAGAAAGTAAATAAGAAAAATAAGAAAGCCATGTCTACAGGGGGAATTTAGATCCTCAGTGATGTTACCAAATTAAAGACTGGCAACGGTTCTACAGCAAAAGGTACAGGGATTTCCAGCTGGCAGATAGGATCTTAGTTTTACATCTGACTCATGGCACATCTAACTGGCACCACGCTGGGGCACTCCTTCAGTACTAACCCAAAGAAAAGAGCGCCACCTTGGGAATCAGTTCCTGCAGCATCCAGGATTTCTCTTGGACATCTCCCATCCAAGCACAGCCCAGTTTAGCCATTCAAGGTGATACTGCCATGCACAAAGTTAATTTAACTCCATGATCCAATCTGCTTTGAAAATTCAGTCTAGAAGTATATTAAAATACAATCAAGAAGTCATAAGAATTATTTCCACTAATCTTAACAATTCCACCAGTTGTTAAAGATCATAATCCACGTCTAGCCTCTGGCATAAA
This sequence comes from Fregata magnificens, assembly GCA_013389945.1. NCBI lineage: Eukaryota > Metazoa > Chordata > Aves > Suliformes > Fregatidae > Fregata > Fregata magnificens. The sequence goes on along the minus strand of WAAD01016980.1, from coordinate 32,620 downwards.
AGATAATTCTTTCAGAGAGAAGAAATTATTCAACAGTGAAAACACCCACAAACCCTATCCCGCACCTGAAAATATTTCTGTAAAGTTAACTGTACTGGATTAGTATAAAAATACAACTGTTTTAACCAACTTTGCACATAATTTCCAGTGGCCTTCAAAATCACTAAACTTGACTATGATTGCCTCTTTTTCCATCTGCAGATCTGGTCACATTTAGTGAATTTTATCATGCCAAAGCAGACATTAAACCGTCCACCACAAAGAAACAGATTTCTCTGAACTAAAAAAACACTGCTTTACAGTGTCTTAAAGACAAAGCTGCCATCAGTAAAAAAACGCAGTAGAAATTTTGAAGTAAGAACCTTTGCACACTAAGAACCGTGCTGAGGCATCAACTTAATCTAACATTAAGCTTCCAAAAAAAAAAAAAAAAAAGCACATTCACAGTGTCATCAAAACACCATAGTATTGTTATTCTGATCAACAACGATGAAAAACATTTTCTTGTATAAGCAGTACCAGCAAATGTTTTAACAAGGCCCCCAATTTGGTCTCTTGGACTCCAGGTCCTTAAAAAAAAAAAAAATCCACCCAAATGGCCTTTTCTGTCTCTTTGGCACCCTAATGATTCTCTCCATAGACATAAATGTCTACTTACTAGCTCAAATCTAATTTCAGAACTGGGGCCTAAAACTGCCGGGCCTAAAACCTTAACCTGTATTTATCTCATGCCATGTGTAAATCTTGGACTTTGCAAACATGTGAAAATGCAACCCATTTAAACCTTACGGAAAAAGAAACCCATAAACCTACTCAGCTACACATTGTTTCAGAGTTTAAGTAGAGAAACAAAAGTCAATGTATCTACTAAAGCTCTGCATACCAGATCACTGGGGGGGGCAGGGGGGAGAAAGTGGAAACAAACAAAAAAAACCAAACAAAAAATGGCATTTTGTTGCTAAAATATTAAAAAATTATGAAATATTCAAGCGGGGAAAAAAAGAAAGCAATGATAATATTGGTTTCTCAGGACTGTTATTTTTTCCACACTTTTTTTTTTGTTTCTTTTTTTTTTTTTTTAAAGTTTTAGTGCTTTTATCCAACTGAATTTCCAATGCAACAAAACATAATTTTAAACTGACTTTGCCTATCAAACTGACTGGAGGTTAAACATACTTTATTCATGCTGTTTTAAAGATTTTGCATTCATTATTTCAGCAGTATTATTTTGCTGAATATGACGATCTGTACATATCTATCCGAGATATAAACACGATACCATTGTTATATCTGGAAACCACACTATATGTGACAGATGCAATTCCTCTCAGCGCATTTACCCGACTTCTTTGGTTAAAAAAAAAAGATTAAAAAAACCTAGCATTCAAAAACTGAAGTTATGAGAAGTCCTTTCAACATTAATTCCCGTTTTCAGAAGTCTAGGAAATCAACTCTAAAAATAAAGGTGAATCTTTTTTGTCAAGTAATTGGACACAACCTTGCACTTACAATTTCAAACATGTAAAATTTGTTGCAAGTCATATTCAGCACTGCTTTGAACGATACCTAGAATGTAATTGCTGCTTTTGATAGGATTGCAACTTTTATTGCCACTTAAACATCTCTTGCTGACTGGATTAACCCACAGGTATGATAACCATAACAAAGGATTCTTTAGCAATATTCTCTTCGGTTAGCATGCATCGGCTACAAGTGCACTCCTCTTGGTTTTACAAAAAACTTCCATTCCCCAAGCACACAGATTTAGGCCACGATACTGAAAAACACTGACAGACGCAGGAACCATGTAATCCACCGCAAGCTTTGACGGGTTCACAGAGACAAGGTCCTCCTAGGAAGTCACGGATACGCAGGGTGGCACTTCCATACAGCACAATTCAACTAATCAACAAATCATCCCTAAACAGCAAAGGGTTATTATCCACCCCTACAGCCCACGAAACCCGCACGGTGATGCTCTGTGATAAAAAGCCAATTGAAAAAATAATAATAACAAAAAAGGGGGGGTATTTATGAGGCAAAGTTAAACTCATAGAAAAAAATGAGTTTAGAAGAAAAAAACAAAACAAAACTAACATTAAAGGGTGAGTGCCTTAGCAGGCACGCCCCAGGGGACGGCTCTTCTTCGTGCGAGGGGCACGGCCTCTCCGGGGTTAGGCTGTGCAGGCAATTATGCCCTTCCTGGTATTTATTATTTCTGTTCCCACACACGCCGGCACACCGCTCCTCGGCTTGGGNNNCCCCCCCGCCGGCCCCCCGCTCCTCGGCTTGGGAATCCCCCCCCGGGCCGGGGCTCCCCGGTAAACGTGACCTTATTCCTGTCACAGCCGCCCTCCCTCACACCCCGGGGCGGCGGGAGGCCGCCCAACGGCTCCTCCCCCGCCTCCCCCTCAGCCGCCGCCGGCGACCCACCGTGTGGAGGTGCCCTTCCTCACGTCGCACATCATGCACTTGAAGGCCTCGGCGCTGTTGCGGAAGGTGCAGACGCTGCAGTCCCAGTAGCCCTCGTCCGAGGAGGGTTTCGGCTGCCGCTTCGGCCTGCGGAGACACACGCGCGCCAGGGGCAACACCGGCCGCGACGCCCTCACGCCGCCGCCGCCGCCGCCTCCCCCCCGG
>WAAD01016980.1:1011-29398 GCA_013389945.1 Fregata magnificens | reverse complement strand
GGCGGGGGCCGGGGGGGGCCCGCCGGGCGGCGGGTATGGAGCCGCGGAACCGGCGGAGGGGTTGTCCCCGGCGGGGAGGCGTGAGGCGGTGCTGGGCAAAACGGGCTGACCGGGTGTACGGGTGATTTAAACTGGCCTGCACGGCTCTGCCCTGGAACACTGCCTTTCTGTTACCACCCGGTTGCTTGCGGTGGCGCCTAGATTGATCGCCTTGTTCTCCTTCCCAAGGAAATTGCTCCGGGCCGTGCTTTGCAGTAAGAAAGAAACGGGGGGGGGGAAGAACTAAACACGAGGTTCTGCTTGGAAACCTCGGTCTAAACCAGGCCGTTAGCCGGAGGCGGGCGGAGAACATGATGGGTACCGATACGCAACCGGGAGAGAGTGGTGTTACCTAGTACCCGTCTGCAGCGCAGTGCTTTTGCCCTTAAAAGCTTACAGGTACAACGTGGTTGACATGCAGCGTAGCAACGTTAAACAAAGTACTGGTGATTATTACCTGTATTATCTTAGTGCACAGGAGCCCCGGTCACAGACTAGGATGCCATTTTGCAAGATGCTGTACAAACAGAACAAAGAGCACATGTCCTAAGTACGTAACAAAAGACGGCAGTTAGGCGCAGGTAGATGGCAGAGTGCAAGCAGACAATGAGGTGATACTGGTCAGCATCGTAGTGGTCAAAGCTGTTTCTGCTGCATTGTCTTTGTCAGGAAACCGATGGGTTTTCAAGAGCAAAACATGCCTGAGGGGAGCTTTACCCAAGTGTGTGAAAAAGCATAACTGGAGATGTAGACTTCTTTGAAAATTGGGTGGACAACGGAGAAACTGTCTGATTCTGAAGGCAAAGTTGTCAAAAAGAATTTCAGCTAGAAATACTGGGGCATGCCAAAGAAAAGGAAAATGTAGGTGGAGTGCTTGATCTTGTCTTAGGGAAGCAATGAAAGACCCATTACTTGGGACATGACATTTGTGTAAAAGTACTAATACTTTTAAAAGATTCACAGTTTTCTCCATCTCTCTAGCAACCCTGTACACCAGCAGTCTGAAGCCTGTGTAGTATATCCTACTTGTGGTTGGCCATTTATCCTAAGTTCCTTCTGCATTCACATCCTGCTTCCAATATTGTTTTTTCCCTGCATTCTGTTTTTTTTCCTATTTGCCTTGCCTTTTCCTCTCTTCCTCTATTGCAATTTCTCTCTTTCTTCTCTTTTTATGTTTCTCATCGAGCATTCTGTAAATTAGGAATAAAATGTATGGATTGCACATCTGAGGATGGGCCACACCAGGCACAGACAGCTGGCCTGGGTTTGTTTGTATCTGGTTAGACACCTACATGAACTAGGTGACCAGACCCAACCCTCACCAGGGAGAAACAAGGTCCTGCTGAAGGTGATTGATCTGATGCTAAGACAGGCATATGATTTTCTCATCTGTTGGGACCGTTTCTCTCCATTGACTATAAAGAGAGCTTTGCACCTGTAGTCCAGTGCTGGACATCTACCCCTTAAAATTACAGAATTATGAGGTGACTGACCTGTGCTTGAACCTCATGCTACGTAGAAATCCCCAGACAGGAAGCAGTGGAGAAACCTGTCTCCTTGTGCCCTTTTCCACAGTGCACTCCCTCTACTGTATAAACAAACATATTCCTTCCCCCCCTTTCAGAAAGCAATTATTTTGAAACAACCTCTTTCTCTTGACCTTTCCTCTGTCGCAGCCTACTTTTCCCACACCAATTGTGAGAAATAAAACACAGCTTCCACTGATGGTTACAAAACGCTGGGGTGTATTGTAATCCCGCAGGAACCATTCTTGAAGAGAACCATTTCTGATCAGCAGGGGGAATCACAACTGCCAGCCACAAATGTTAGCCCTAACAGCCGAGTAATCTTTCTGGTTGTCGTGTTCCAGACCTTCTGCTGCATGGCCATCACCCAAACCACTGCGCTTAAAGATTGCAATGTTTTCCCAGCAGCGTTGGGCCTGTTTCCCACTGAACTCCCAACTAATCCTTATTTTGGGAACTGAAACGTGATTCAGATGGTGCATTCAAAAGTTCAAGTGGATGGGTGATGGTGCCCTGCACGTGGTGCCGCCCATGGTGCCCATGGGTCTGTGCAAGGATGGGTCTCATTCTTGAGTAACACTGAAGAGACAAGAAAGGCCATTTTCCTCACACCTTGTTCTGTCCTCAAATAGGAGCACGAGAGAACACCAGTGAAAGCACCGAGCCGTCAGATGTCATCTCTGCAACTGAAACAGTGCTGGTTTGTCACAGGACCAAGGGTGAGGAGCATGCAGTGTTCAATTCAGAAGAGGTTATGAAGAAAGCCAGACTGAGCAACTCCAAGCAAATCCTGAACTTAGTCCAGTAACAGGACGTTACCCTAGGATCGACAAAAATGTACCACATTGCTGACAAGTCTGGGTGAGAGTACCCGTGTTGCTTGGAGAACTGCATTTCTTTCTTCTCTGAAAAGTACTGACTTTTGTCCATTTATGGAATCATCCTTCATTTCTGAAATAGGCTGTTTAAGCCAATGATTCAATTTTCAGGAAAATGTCTTTTAGCAGCAATGCAGGAAAGCACATGGAAGAGGTGGGCGTGAGAGTTAAACACTTAATCAAGAGGTTTAGGAGGACTTGCTACAAACTGACAAAGCTGGGAATTCCATAGCCAGGCATTTTGTCATCCAGTGATACCCATGTGAACCCAGAAAGCTCATCTGTCTTCTGCTAAATATTTGTATAGCACATGACCTAGATAGTTGGAATGACAAAATTGATGGCGTCAGTATTAGCAGTCTTTAAAAAAATGTTTCAGGGAAAGAAAGGGGATGAATGAATGAATTCATTTTGAATTTCCTTAGTTTTAAGTTTGATTTCATCTAGAAGTACAGTTGTTCTGGAATAGTTATCTGCACCCTATTAATTCAGCTGAGCTAAAGTAAACACATCTTTAAGACAAAAGAGATGGGCAATATATTGGTCTCTGTACATCAGGCATTCACTCTCTAGCTAGTGTTTGGTCTCTTATTATCTTAAAAATTGACTTTTTTATAGCATTTTACTGGGGAAATGCTCGTGGCATGATTATGATACTGAATATGATATTATGCTGATAGCTTTGTGGAAGTTAAAGATCTAATAATATTTTCAATATCTTATGGTATAAATGTTTTGGCGTGCATGACTTGTCAGTTAAAAGTTTATTCATATTAAAGAGGATGTGAAAGGGGATGATAGCAATTTCTGAGTATTTTTTTGTGTGAAAATTCTTGCTGCTGAGAAAATTACAGTTGTTCCTGAAGAAAATGTTCACGTATGAGGTTATTTAAGAATAGGCTGTTGCTGTGTAAATCCATATGAAGACTTGCCATTTAGTCAATACTTGAACCATTGTTGCGTACATCAAACCTATGCCAGTTGCTGCATTACCAGCATCTTGAGCAATTAAGTAATCACTTCATCACTGCTTGAGTTTAAAAAACTCTCCATAAAGACGATTATCCTTATATTGTAGATAAACCACCTTTTAATCCCCATTTATAAAAAGGAAAACTACATAAGTATAAATTACGCTGGAACAAATGCACAAATTCCAGTACAGTATATCTGTTTTGCTTGGGTTGCACTGATATAGTAAAATCAACACAATTAAATCAATTAATGGGAATTTGTCTGGTCAGTTTTTTTAACATGCTTGGTATAACGAGGCCCGAATCCTGTCTGGGCTTCCATACGCTACTGCACTGGAAAAAAGAAAAAAAAATTCAGAGCTTTTGAAAAGTATCTGCAGACCCTATAATAAAGACAGTAAGATTGGTGACAGGGAGAACTGCCCCTCCAGCGTGTGTTTGCTCAGCCTTGGGGTCAGCCCAAGCTATCAAAAAAGTATCAGCAGCTCCTGGCAGTCCATGCTTCTCTTATTAGTGTGTGGAGGCAGGGGGGTGAAATTATGCTTTAGAAAGGGCTGGGGCAGAGTGGGACCACATCTAGAGTACGTCATAACATCAGAGAGCCTAAAACATGTTTTAAAAGAGTTTGCACTTACTTGCGTGTACAAGCCTGACCTAAACACATACAATTTTCAGAAAACTACTGCATTCATGAGTCTTAACCACCATATCCTTCAGGTTTCACACAGTCAGAATGGCCTTGACTTCAGCAGGGATACACTGTCATGAACCTAGAGTAACACAGTGGTAAGTAAGTCCAGGAGTCTTTCTAGGGCCATAATTTGACTGTATGTTTGTGAGAATTTGGCTCCAAACACAAGGCAAAGAGTATTGTACACAGAACACTCGCAGGTTATAGTGCAGCAGCAGTATATAGGTGTCTGGGTGGGTGATCATTAGATCAATAAAAATTCGACCATAGTGGTTATTTTTTATGTTTGCCCTCTGTGTACTGGAATGAAATTATCAAACCACTTAATTTCAGGTGCTTGGTAATTATCAAATAATTATTTCAGTTGCTGCCTATTTCTCATTTACTCTACTGGTTTGGGCCCAGCCTTTATCTTTTCAGATTTTGTAGTGAATTTAAAAGATGACAAACGTTCAGCTCTATAGTCTCTGTAAGTGCTCTACTTTGTCACAGAAAATTCTTGAAGTAGAAGTTTCCCTACTTTTTCCATTAAGCCTCTCTCAGAGGTAATCCGAGGTGTGAAGGATCACTGCCGGGAATAAAAGAACATTCTCAACGCTCATTAAATATTTCTGGTGCTTTTGCTGAGATTCCCAGGCATGGTGGTGCACGTGACAGTCTTTTAGACTAAAGATGGTAATTCATTTCAGATAGATAGGTCACGAAAGATTGTTAATAAATAACACTGATACTTAATTCTTCTATCATACCTCTCACAGGAGAGGTGTGCTAAAAACTGCCTGTGAATGCTAGATCGAAGGTATGCCAAGCGGTGGCTTCAGACACTGGAAAGGTGTTTACACAACCTGTGTCTGAACTTGAGGACCCAGTGCAAGTTTCCCTCCTAACAAATAGTGAAAGATCGGCTTCTCCAGGGCAAATGGTTCAAAGTGGTAAAGCTGGGGTCTTGCTTTGAACCATCTATAAAGGGAGCAGAGAGGGACAAGGCTCACTAGCCTCTGTGAATTTGGGTCTCGGGGGTTAAAGGAACTGGAGTCAAGCTGCCATTATCAACTATTTAAATTTGGGGCTAAACCTTTCCCTGGCTGCTCCCATCAGGGTGAATTGAGGTAGTGTCCAGCACATCCTCTGCCAAGGGGGATTCATTTGGGCAAAGCCAGAGCCCCCTGAGGAGGAATGGGTATGCATTGCAGAGCCTCCTTTAAACAGAAACAATCTCTGTCTTCAGCTGCCCGTTCTTGCTGACAGCAGCATGAGATCTAGCTGGTTACAGGGGTGAACACCTACATACCTTGATTAGCAAGCCAAGCTCCCGCGGGGCTATAGCAGACAAAAAAAATAGCCCACTCTCAAGCTATCCGTTCAGCTCTGCTCCCTGATTTCACCATCTGCCTTTATCCCTCCTATTTTGCTCCCTCTTTCCCTCTCTGCTATTTGTCATCTTCCTGGTTGGTTTTTTTTCCTTTTTCCTTCTCCTCTTTATGTGTTCCTTCATCCTCCTTCCTGTTTTCTTTTCTCCTCATCTTTACATCTGAGATTTATCTTTCTAGCTGGTCTTCTGTACTGCTAATTCTGCCTGTTCCATCCTCCAAGTTCCCTTTCTGTCATGTCTCACTCTTCTCTTGCTTGCTTTTCACCTTCACTGATGCTCTCTCTCTTAGGAGTTGTTTTAAAGTGTTAAAATCTGGCCAGAGGTTGAGTCTCCTATTTATGTGTCGTGCAGGTGGCAGGCTTCCAGTGGAAATAGCGCCAAAGGAAGAACAGCAGCCCAGAGGAGATTTCACACTTTACAGCAATATTTAAAGCATTCTGAATCTGATTAGGGGGTATGGCTGAAAGTCACATAGCTTCCTGGTCCTACACAGCATTTTTTAAAAGCTGTCAGAGCACAAAATGAAATACTGGAACTAAAGCCCCTAAGCAAGGTCCAACTCCAGTTCAGTACTCCGACATAGTGTCAGTCAGCACGCAAACACCTACTGCAACGGCTGGATTCACAAGTGCTAAAGCCACCTTTGGATCAAAAGTGCCATTCAATTTTTCTCACTGTATATCTCTTTTATAAATTCCTCCAGATTTACTTTGCAATCAGAATTTGACTTACAGGCATTATCTCTGACAAATGAAGGGGAAAGGGTGAATATGTAGCGCTGTGGCATCAGGAGGGAAAAAGGATATTGCAGGTGTACTGCTTTTTCAGATGGAATAGGAGTAGTGAATGAATGAACCAACCTTCTGTCAGAAAAAAACCATACAAAGATGATGAGTCCTTAAGAATGCCTTCTCTGTGTATAATAAAAAGCATATTTCACTGCTCATAGCTATATATACAGACATACACACATACACACACAGAGACATGGGTACATAAATATTCAAAACAGTTGCAAATTTGTCTTAAAAGGTATTCCATATCAGCTCACTACATTTTCATTATGAAATACTCTGAGGTAAGAGATCTCCATGAGAAATCTCTTGAGTCCCCGTTTCCCAATTTCCACACTATTCTAGGTAAGGGAGAGAAAGATGGATTTAATAAAGGTGCAGCATGCAGGAGTGCTGGTAAAAGATCTCACAATTTTCTTTTGGCTTGGAATCACTGGCTTTGTCTCAGTTTGGCAAAAAATTATATCCTTCATGACATAATCTATGTCAGTATCCTCTGCCTCCAGTCCCAGTGTTACACTTTCCACTTTTCCTTTTTTCTTTCCTCCTTTTAATTAAATGAATATAAAACATAGCATCTAAACATCAAAAAGGAACAAAAAAAGCACAGGGATCAGATCCAGCTAATAGAACACATCGCCATGTGGGTTCAGAATCAAGGCCAGGCGAGGAAGACTCTCCCCTGAGAAGACAATTTCCTTGCCACTGTGCTAGGGTTATTGCAATGCCAGCATCCCTAAATAACCACGCACTGCATCTTACCACCCCTTTGTCTCTCTCCCCGTCCTTTTAGCTGGACTTGGATTGCTGCCAAGTGCAGGGCTGGACTGTGTAGAGACTCGATATTTGGTAGAAGCTTTTTACAGAGCTTCTTTTTCAAAATAAATAAATATATAAATGAGAGGGAGAAAGAGTAATGAAGTTCTTTAATTAATGTGGAGTGTACCCTCAGGCTTTGCCTGTGGGTTCAGAGCACTGTCTGTAGCCAGCCCATTGCACTGACAGGTGGTCTGGGGCTGGGAGAAGCAGAAATCTCCCAGAGGAACCTGTCAGTCAACATGGATCGGTGTTGATTCCTCCTGTTAGGTAATTGCTCAAGTAGAAGACTCTCCAAATTTTTCAGGATTCAAGAAGAACTGTTCAAATAAAAGACTATCTAATCTTGCAGCGCTGCTATTTTTAAGATGATTTAAGCCTATAAAAAAGGTGCCCTGGAAAAAAATATTGCAGTTATCAGAGGATCATCACAGATCACCATCACTGGAAGTCGAACATTGAGGTCAGACGACTTCTTTACGAAGCAGCTGCACCGCACGGTCTCACTGGTGTCTAGCCTGCAAATGACCAGGGAGGCTGTACGGCTAATGCTGCAAAGGCACACCGCTGATGCAAAAGCTCTGCTCTCAAGCTAAACTGCTGCTCTCTGGCTTCTAAAAAGGAAAAGGAAATGTAGTTACACAAAAGGGAGTTTGAAAAATGACAAATTTTGCTGCTTAATTCTGCATTGGAGTTATCATCATCTGTAGCCATTACGTACATTTGACTAACTCTCAGAATGCTCTCTTACAGCCTTACAAAGAAATCTTCAAAGAAACCCTGGGATCAAGGCAGTGTAAGCGCAAGCTTTAAGTCAGCTTTGCCTGACAGCTTCTGATTTATGCTTTCGAACGGACCCACAGGTCTCTGCCTCAGTTTGTTAGTTACCACTTGCAAAATACGTATGGGCATGCAGTGCCTTAATATGCCTCTCCCAGAAGAATAAAGTCTTTCTACATACTCTATTAAATTAGATGGTTCGGAGAAGAATTACATTTTCCTGAAGACTGGATTTAGGAAAAAACTATCTAGAACCTTGTATTTTAAATTAATTGCAAATTCTGTAGCATTCTAGACAACTTTAATGTCCAAATTTGTTCTCACTAAGTCTATTTAGCTACTACCATTTTCATATAAACATTGATAGATATTGCTAAGAATGAAGTGTTGAATGTCTTTTTTATGATACCAGTAGAGCATACAGTAAAGGCTTCACCATTTCCCTTATCCTTGGGGAAGTACTTAAGCAGATAAAGTAATTAATAAGGTGACTTCCTGGCTTATAAAGTAACAACAGAATATTTGTTAGCTATACATGTAAGAAGATGTCAAATACATTCAGTAGCTCAATTCTTTCAAAGAAAAAAAGTCCTATAATTGGATTTGTTTGTTGAATAAAAGCTATTGCGCAGTTAAGAAGGGAGACATGTAGCAGAAACTCTTTAGCCACGTCTCTCATTAATGTGCGGTAAAATGAGCTAGATACTCTGCTTGGGTTAACCAACATACCTTTATGCAAGCTGTTTGACCTGTACACTTAACTCCAGATAAGAATCTGTCCCTGTGTAACTAGAAGAAGAAGATAACAAACTGTATAGAAGACATAGGAAAAGAGCACCTCAACAAGACAGTGGCAGGAAATGATTGATTGGCTTTGTGTTCATTTGGTAACCTCAGGAGGTCAAATAGAAGAGAGGTCATAGAGCTTCTAAGTCTAAAAAGTGCACATATTCTAAGAGCTGTGTTCTGTCTTCTTAGGAGTTTGCCTGGGACACTAGCCAGAATAGCACTGCAATAGTACCTGACAGATAAAATTAAAGCATGAATCATAATCTCTCTGGTCTGCCAAACTGAGCTTTATTCAAGTTGTACCTTTAAGATAGATTACAGTTTATAATTTGATGGCATGTCCAAAAGCTAACTATCCCTTAATTTCAAACAGTGTTGTGGGAAGGTCGTGTATTTGCGCTGGGGTACAAACTTGGGTTTGTGTGATAACTGAGTGAAGGGAGCTCAAAATCATAATGGTTTCTATTGTTTAAATTTAAATGAAATACCAGCTAGACATTTGCCAGGGTAAGATATCGTTCTGACAGAGCAGAACACTCAAGTATATCGAGCAAGCTCTTTGGATTAGTCTAAAAGAATAAAGGGCATCGTAACACTCTTACAAGGCAGAGAAAATGTGGAATGCTTCAAAAACAACCATTCAGAATAACCTTGATAATAAATGATTTACATGGAATTTGGAATATGGAATTCTTGATGTTTGAAACCTTTTTCTTAGATATGAGGAAGGCGGCAGGAAGAAAGCCTATTATAGGGTAGAAGGGTATTATTTTCAGTAATGCTAGCATTATTGATAGGCTAATGTTCCAAAACAAATCTTCTTAATCTATAATCTTTGAAGCTATAGAATTGGTTGGGTACCACAGTAAGTATCATCCTTCCAATTTTCATTTTAGATGCTGTAGCAATCAAAGAATGATACAGCTTCAAAGAGTAATACAACATAGTTTGAAGTTCAATTTGTCATGCTGGTAACAGACCAACCACTGGGATTTTTTAGTTGGCTTGACTGGGACAAGGGATGGACATACAGAAATCTTCAATCATCAGATTACCTTGATATGCATGACTAATTGGTCATCTGAATGTAGGGTTAGGTAAAGTAAACACTTCGTAATTGACAGCAAACTGCCTGCTTTATCAACACCAATAAAAAAGACTAATGCAATCTCAGAGCCTTTCTCTGTGGCTAGATATGCAGCAGATTTGTAACTCTTAACAAATGTTGTAATCCATAGATCAAAGGATAAAACAGTATAGAAATAAAACAGACCATTCAATTTATAATTCAAAGCATTCTTACATTTGAGATATCAACTTACAAAAGTAAAATAGCCAGCAGACCTCTGTGCAAGAATACGTATTTACTTTTAGTCTCTTTGGTAGTATCCATTCAGGACCTGACACTCGGTGGTTCATCAGTTGCAGATGTAACCAAATCCGTGAAAAAGGGATCTAGATTTTTATGTGAGTAGCCATCATTAGATGTAGTTCATATCTCTTCTGGGAGTACTTTCAGTTAAATTAGTGATATACGTTCTCAATATTGACTCCAATTTAACATTGATCTTTGGCCGAGAATTTCTTTAAAAGGTTTTTACATATGAACATTTAACAAGAAAACCCAGGAAGAAACCCAATAAGAAGACACAAGAACAGTAGCATAATGTCTGCCGTAAACTAAAGATGTATATGAAGAATCTTGGCTCAGCTGAAAACGTTAGCTGAAGTTTTGAGACAGATTCATCAGAAGGCACCAATTGCTTTGTGCTGCTACATGGCAATGCAAAGCAAACAAAATATAGTCAGAAGCTAGGCCAGGTCTACAGCTGCTTTGCATTACTGGGGGAACTAACACCAACTAAAGAGACCTTATAAGCCTGCTCATTAACTGACTAGCAGTCAGGCACAGAGATCCTTTACAAGAGTGACACTGGGAACCGGGTGGTAATTGTGTGCACTGTCAGGGTGAGCTATTAACAGATGAGGCCAGTGTCCCTGACTGATTTTGCCCAATTAAACTGAATCATGCAAATCAGTGAGTGAGGAAGGATGACACTTGGCTTTGTTATCTCCAGTGTTATACATTGAGGTATAGATCTGCACCTGCTTATTGCCTACAGCAGTTTCTGTACCAGCCGTTAATAACATACTGTCAATGTATGTCCTCCAGCTGAAGCCTACATGTGAGATTTCAGGAACTTTAACTCTATGGAAAGTTTGAATGCTCTTATGTTTTCGCATTATTGAACAGAGATGTGGGATAAAAGACTGGCAAATGGCAAATTTCTCAAGTGAGTGGGGTTTTTTTTTCTTGTTTTAATTTTTAAGTTAAAAATGAATTGAAACATTTTATCTGTAAATTGTCACAAAAAGTGCTATATCCAAAGCATAGGTGATGCATCCTGCAATCCATACAGAAGGATCTTGAACTTTGATGTGTACAAAGCAAAGAAGTTTTGAGTATTGAACCATTCACTCGGATCTCTATAAGAAAACACATGCCACAAACACCCCAGTTCTCTATGTTCCTTACAGTACATTCAAGGTCTGGAAATGCGACCAAAAAAAAAAAAAATCACCTATGGTGATGATATTACAGATTATATAAGCTTTCTCTGATGTTCAGAAGGTGTAGAAAGGGTTGACGTAGTAGGCATAGTCAGGATGATCTCTCACAGCACGCTGCCATTTCAGCTTGAAGTCCTCAGTAAAGAGCTTGGAAGAACTATTTCTGGCCAGTCCAATCATAGTGTCTTAGATGTGCTGATGAATGGTGTTGCTATACAAAACCTCCAAGTTCAGAAGCAACCTTGAAAAGTCTGTTTCCAGTGCTATCAAAGATGGGAAGTATTGTAAAGCTAATGTTACCCATATAAAGATGAACAGCAGGAACATCAGTGATAATATGAGTGTGCTGCAGCTGTACCTGGACAGTGGGAAAGCCAGGGAGTTAAAAGCAAGAGACAGTCAGTTCCAGAAGATGGTCTGGGTGAAATTTTTCTTTTATTGTGTGCTGTTTTATTTCATTTTTAATTGGCGAGGAAGAGGGGTCATATTCTGATACCAGGAGCCTTCCAAAAGTCAAGAAATGTCATATACAAAGTAAGTCAGTGTAGTTTCTTTATTTTCTGGGAAAAGCTACCCGCTACTAAGTTACTTTATTAGATACACATTTATTTTAAGAAGCAACTGAACATTACACAGAGGGTAACAAACTATGTAATAGCTGGGGTTTTTTTCTATTGCACATGAAATATTTTGCACAGGAAAATGTGACTGCACGGACACTTTCTTTGTGTTTGAAATCAAATAGAGATGGGAAGAGTCAGAGCATTTGTAAAAAACAGAGATACTCCATGTTTTTTCAGCTGTATTAGGATAACTGCATTACTGTATTGGGGAAAAAACCCCATTCTTCAGCTGGGAAGCCCAGATGATACATTGCTCCTGGATACCAGTAACCTCTGCAAATATTTGCACTGAGGTCCCCATAGAAAGATTAAATTATGTTTTCAGAAAAAGTTATTGCTACTACCTTTTATGTGTCCAGTAACTTGCAGTTATTGTAGCCTCTTAGTGCTTTCAGCAAATGAACTAAGTTAGATAAGTTCTTAGAGGTTTGGGGTTTTTTTGGTTGTTTTTTTTTTTTTTTCTTTTTGGAGGCTGCCGTTGCAACACCTAAATCCCCAGAATCATGGCAATATTCTCCTTTACTCCAGCCTGGCTTCCCACTTAACTAGCAACTGAGCACTGGAGCTTAGTATTCAATACTCCTCCAGCGTCCCAGCTGAGGAATCTTCTTTTTGTAGTTAACAGGGTCAAATTTACTGCCTGAATTGATTCACAGACTTTATTTCAAGATAGCATTATGTGTTTACACTGAAATAAAGAATGGGCACAAGTTCTTTTTTGTTTAAACCTGCTTCCAGGCTGTTTATGTGTGTTCCTAACTCAGCCTTGGACTAAGATTTTGAGTTCTTGTCTATCTGTCACTGTAAATCTTCAGTGACTGCTTAAATCCAAGTATTCACTCTGAATTTTGAAGAGGTTTAAATGGATGCAGACTCTTCAGTTTTATCTTGTTTGGATTTTTTCCCTTTCTTTTCCACCTGGGAAATAAAATAAGCAGATGGGATCTCAAGTCTTTTGAGAACAACCGCAGGGAAGACGTTTTCCGTGGGTGTGCAAAAACAAGCTAGAGGACAATTTGTAATTTATTGCTGCACTGCTGAGTCTGAAGTAATTGTGTCACTTCTGAGCAGTCTGAGGAGGCTGGGTGAAAGCACACATTAACATGGGAACGTTACTACAAAAAAGTGCGATGTCAAACTGGCTAGTTCCCACAAAAATTGCTGATGTGGAAATAATAGAAAAATTGTTATTTTTCTGGATGGTGTTAAACTATGTATGGATTAAGTTGTATTAAAAATAAATAAATTTACAGCTTTTTTAGTTAGAAACCTGTGTTAATGGATGTGAATACAACATTAAGAATTATTTGTTTATTGCCAGCCAAAGTATTCTGACATAATTATAGCACTCCATGGTCTTTCTTAATTGATAGTGTTAATTTTGGAGTCTATCTGGGTTTGCAGAAATTACTCACTGTATTAATAGGTGCCAGCTGTGAGATAAGCCACTGACAGCTTCTTAAAAATACTGTTGTCCTTTCAGACTGACTTCATGTAAAGCTAATCATTGCACAGTTTTGCCTTTGTTGCTGAAAGCTAAAAAGAAAACCGCCACTTCACTTTACTATTGTAAATATTCAACTGATGAAGTATAAAATACTATCTGGCTTGCTCTTTTTCTATGCCAGAAGAAATAATAATTTTTAAATAATCATGCTTTCCTGCTACGTTTGTTTAAGGCAAAAAAACCATATGGTAAGGTGTCTTTTACTGATTCTGCAGCCTCATGGGGAATTTCTCCTTTTTTATGTGTAAAATCACCTGAAGAAAAATTTTAATGCAAGTGCTTCTGAAGAGCAAAAGGTGACTGATTTTGCAGTTTCATGATCACTTTATACAAGCTAATTGTAGGCTGCATCCCCAGGGAGCGCTCCCCTTCTCTGCCCAGGCGTCTGTCCCTGCCTGCCCCCCTGCCTTGGTCACCGTATGGACAGAGCAGGGCACGGGGAGCTGGATCAGCTTGCCAGGCTGACTGTAACTGCTCTGCTGGGTTTTCTGCGGAGTTCATTTTCTCTGCTCTGATCTGTGAGCTAGTCCAGCTCAGCCCATGGCTGTTTGCTTGGAAGCAGCGGGAGCTTGTAACCAGAGGCAAGAAGGAGAGAGTTGGACCGTTCTTTCTAGGCTGCGGCGAGTCAGGCTTCATTGCACACATCACAAGTCAGCAATATAAAAATAGGTAACCTGAGCAAAAAGGTTGCACTGAAAATCACTCAAAAAAGAAATTGTCCTACCGTCAAAAAGGACATGAATCTGACCTATGATCAGAACACAGAAAAGCCTCCAAACAGGCAACTTACTGGGAAGCAAAAAGCTCTTTGTAGATTATGACTTATTTAACAGCAGACATTTAAGTGGTTTTTCACAGATGTAGCACTTGATTCCTGGCACTCACAGTCTAAACACACATTCCAAGACAGAGGCACAGAGACCAGCCTACATCACGGGGTTGCAGTCCTGAAGGATCAGGCCCTATACTAAATAATTAAACATGAGAGTGGGAGGACTGACCCAGACAGTGACTAGACACATCTACATTAACTTACAAGAATAAAACTGTACTATCTCAGAGCTTGCTGCCATGAGAAGCTAAGGCCCTGCTTTCCCAGGGTTAATCCTGGCCATGTGGCCCCACCTTTTCCCATTTTCTTGCCTCTGGCACCGTCTGACCCATGGGTGAGCCAGGTCAGCTCACTAAACTAGGTTTCTGCCAGCTCAGCCAGCGGATCCAACAAACTGTGGGGCCATGTGAGCAGCAACAAGAAAGCAGAAAGATTGGCAGAGCAGAAACCATCCTTCTGGGGGCAGCCAGGCATCCAATTGCCTCAGCTGTAATGGGAACCCTCCCAACAGTGCTCCAAAGTGCTAATTATTTGCATTCGGTTTATAGCACTAGTGACAGCAAACCTGTAGCTGGTTATTTTTCACTTTAAAAAATCATAGGATCACAGGATAATTCAGGAGGTCTCTAGTGCAATCTTCAGCTCAAACCAGGGTCAGCTTTCAAGTCAGACTGGGTTGCTCAGGGCTTTGTCCTTGCGTTGAAAAATCATTCTCTTTATTTGAGAAGTCGCACAGTTTATATAAAGTCTGTGATATTTTCCAGGGAAATTGCCTTTTCTCTGTCACAAAAACATCTATGTAGCTTTAGCAGAGAACAAAACTATAAAAAATTATCATTGTCCTTCTCCTGTTTGGGCTGCTCAGGTGTAGACAGAAGTCCGCTCTGCAAATGCCTCTGTGCAAACAGTGCACTGGCACACTCATAGCCTTCTCTGTCAGGAAGTACCACCGTTTCTTAGGTACCATTCCTTAGGGTGCACTGAGAGAGTTATGGACTCCCACCCTGGGACCCGTGACTTTCCCCTAACCATTTCAGTCCAAATGAGGCATGTGAGCAAAGCCTCCTGCTCACCCTGTTTAACTTGGAGTGATTTCATTCTGACCTCAGAGGCGGATGGCAGGCTCAGCCGGTGGGTACCAGGGCACAGCAGTTTTTCCTGGGGAAGGGGAAGGTCACTATGAACCTGCAGGGAGGATAACTCTTCACCCCAGCACAGCTGGATCTGGAAAAAGGCATCTGTCCATAGCCTGGGACACACATGACACGGTTGTGTTTTCTTCTTTAAAATAAACTTAAGATTTTTTGTAAAAAAGCAGCAAGGAAGCTACTTAAGGAGAATGTCCTGTGGGTAGCAAAGTCAGTTACCCAAAAGATAGAAGATGCCAGCTGACTATATGACCTTGACTTGGTCCCCTGCACAAAGTGCATTATGCACCATCAGCACGTATTGTTCCTCCATGGGATCTCTGTCTGGTTCAGTGCAGAATACAGATGAAAAAGGAGTAATAAGGGGATCTTAAACTTGCCACTTTGCAACGTTCAAAAGCTTCACCTTGGACCTTACATCCCAATTAATATTCCTGTAACGTAGAGGGTTACATGCAGTATGCATGATGTGTGTAGACACACTTGTATATACTTTCGACCAGGTTCTCACCTGAAAGAAAAGTAAAAATGCCTTTAAAAAGACTGAAAAATAAAATTATTGATGATGAGATTTGATTTTTTCTCCTTTTACAAATCATCTTAACTTTGGATTTACAAGGTCATGTTACACAATTTATATAGGAAATAGTAAATCAGCTTATCATAGCAAATGTAAAACAAATATGAACAAGTTTGGATGTGACTGCCTGAACAGTCACATGGGGAGAAAATCCAGGCAGCTGCCTCCAAATAACCATTAATCCTCCCAAAGGTGAACAGACAAGAGAATGGCCTAAGGCCTCTGAGAGCCAGACCCCGTGCATTTCAGGAGAAGCAACACTGAGGAAGCTGGGATGAGGCAGAAAGCTGAGAGGAGAGCTCACGTACAGCGGCACCACTTGGTACTAATGCTGCCTTTTTTCCAACTCTCTTAATTACTTCAGCTTTTTTTTATTTTCCTTTTGTTTTTTCCTCCTTCCAGAGTCTGCAGTAAATTCCAGAAGACAATACATGCATAACATCAGCCACATTAAAAATTTTAGATGTTGAGGAATCAGAGCTATTTTCAGGTAAAATTTCTTATCCTCCTGTGATTCTTGTGAAGGGCCAAGAAATCTGTAGAATGGGCTTAAAGGTGGGAAATCTCTGCCATTTACTGAGTTCAGCAACCCTGTTGTCTAGCCGTTTGGCCCTTTACTCTTTCGTGTTGTCTTTGTGGATGAGATACAGGGACCTGATATATTGGCTTTTATTTGGTCCCCTAATTCCTATTAGGAAAATGGGGGAATTATAACATGTTGGTAGCAACCCACATTCGAAGAAAAAGTGAAGTGGGAAGGTGAACAGGAGGTTTCCCATTGATTTGGTGTGATCGAGATTTACACCACTGTTTTTGAAAAAATACATCCATTTCTAAATGTCCATACAATAAAAGGGCCAAAAGGTACCTGCATTTAATCAGAAAAACACACCAAAAGGAAATATTGTAAAATATGAAAACCTTTCTGACACAAATAAGATGTCTTTAAAGATACTGTTTTAATTCAGATCAAGCGTTTGTCAATTAAGAGCATTAACTGGGGACACAGTCATCCTAACAACAGGCATATGCATTCATCCATGGACATAGCCTGGAGGGGTGGTGATCAATTATTCAGCAAGGCATTTTATGCTGCCTCCACCTTTCATAGCACATCATCTGCTAGATGCAGCAAATATCTGAACAGCAGCAAAAGAGAAAACAATATTTCTTGGTTGAAGCTAAGTGAAATTTTAATTTCCTCAGTAAAAACTCTCCTCAGTCACTAGGTTATGGAAGACACATGGGTCCGGCTCCTTCTGTTCTCCAAAAAGAGCTGAGATGGTGGTTTCCCAATCTCCAAATATCCCCTATGCTTTAGCATTCAAACCCCTCAGAATTCTGCTTCTTCCATCACATTGATTGTCACCTCCTCCTCCCCCAGATCTTTGCTGTTGGTCCAGCAGCATCTTGATAGAGAACAGCTCTCCCTGTGTGCTTTTCCAGTTTTGAAGCTGCCTAAGACTGCAGTCAGAAACGTTGCTCTGGATAAAGCTGATGGAGGTAAAGAGGTCACTGCCCCACACACTCATCAGTTTCTTCCCCATCCTCCCCATCCACCTCCACCTCAGTTCTCTTGGGTCAGCCCAAAGCAAACTATCCCACCAAAAACCTGTTCATTTGCTGTTGGATTAGGGGAGCTGATTCACCCTGAAGTTGCATAATCCCTCGATATGATGCAAGAAAGAGAACAGGGACACACGTGGGTGTGGGGACATGAAGACAGAAAGACTGCCATCTTTGGTGGCAGCCCACGGTTGTACCAGATTAAGTGCAGCATGAACCACTCTCGGAGAAGAACATGTTGACCACAATCTCTCTACTGGGGAAAATACAATATTATAAGATAGCATAAGCTACTTCCCATTTCTTTTGGCTTTTTTAGTTTGGCTTCCATTGGCTTGCCCCTCTCAGGAGCTGGAGTCACAGTTTATGCTCTTCAGAAATTAGATACATGTAAAAATTCCTTCAAACTAAGTTATTTTTTCTTAAACTACCACTAACACGTGCCTGGATAAATCCATGCAGGACTCTTTCCATACTCATTCTCTCACTTTCTAAGTTATTTATACTTCACGCCCTTGCCTTTTAGCACCAGGTAGGCTCTACATATCTTTTATGTGTAGCAAATGGCTTTTTTTGCCTCATAACAGGAAAAACATACCAGAGGTCATTATAAAACAATGGAGATCGTTAATCCTATTCTTCTCCTGTGGGAGCTGCTTTGTGTTTCTGTTGCTCCGGGGCATCCATCTCCTAGAAGTGCATATTCAGCGTTTTCCCCCTTGTATTTTCTGTTGTCATGGGTAATATCAGGTATGAAGTAGGATACGTGGGTGAAATCGCACTCTCTCTTCACCTTTCTCTCTCTCCTAGGAGGTTAGGGATAAGAGCAACATGACTTGGGAGGCAGCATTTCAGTTGATCTTCCTGTGGGCAATTATTGTACCTGCATTGTCTAGACACATTTGCTTAGTATCTTGAAAAGGCCTGGCTGATTCTAAACTGAGGTTAATATTTGGAAAAGAAAATGTTTTCTACTGTGAAATTAAAAGGAACTGGTGATGCTGGGTAGCTCTCTAAGAAGTAAACCGTGCATTTCTTACTTTTGAGTTAATAATCAGACCTAAACCTAAACCTAAATAATCAGACCTATTAGGTACCTAAATTATGTTCTGGGTGGAATTAAACCCATAACTAAAAGAAGTTATTCATAAGAAAACATCTTGGTCACAAAGGTGCCTCAGTATGCCTAGTTTTCTCCAAAAAACAGTCACCTAATTTCCGGTATCACTTAAGTCAAATCTATATGATTGTTGAAAACTGGCAAAGGATGGACAGCTAGGTTGATTCTACATCCATCCATTGCCAAAACACTTTCTGATGGTAATAAACAGCTCTGGGTTTGTGTGAGATGTGTGAATGTGTCTGCCATCGCTTTAAAAATTGTGTCTATGCTTGTTCAGTAGGAAAGGTTTTGGGAGAGAGAGAGCAAGCAAAAACTAAATGCTTAGAAGTAGCCTCCCAACCACCAAGGGATGGGGATGTGACATGGTCTTGATCAAAGCCCCTGAGGTGGGATGGGCCAGAGAAGGCAGCATCTCTGCTGCAGAAAGGTCAGGGTGCGGGATAACTGAGAAGACTGGACAGCCCTGCTGGAAAACCCTGCTGCTTGGCAGTGTGCCCAGAAAATAAGACTTGCCATGAAAAGGAAGCGGAGCACCCGCAAAGGAGGTTGTCCCTCATTTCATGCCCCTGTTAGCCTGGGACCTTCTCAAGTGTACCTGGGAACTGAGGAAGTCCTGTTTATCCACTGTCCCCCCATCGCTGCTCTCACAATACTCCGAGCAGTGCGGATGGTTGCCCACCTTCAGAGGAGGGGAAGTGGCTCCTACAGAAGGGAGGCTTGGGGCTGTACCAGCAAACCCCTGCTGTACTTGGGAACTGCATGCCCCTCCACACCAACTGCAGTCAAGTCCACTTGGGTACAAAGAAGACATCCCCCAGCACTGGATCATATATTGGTATTCTTAGACTTTTTACAGGCCCTCTGCAAAGCCTTGGTTAGGTGCTCTACTGGTCCAAGTTTTTTTGATATCCCTCCTTAAGCAGACACGAGGCAATGGCACTATATTCCTTGTCCCTGGCCATTTTGCCAGTGAAGGACTGCTGCCCAGCAGCTCCTCTCCAGAGCCTCAGCAAGTCTCTTCCCAGATCCATGTTGGATCACAGCCGATAAGACTGAAAACAGATGACATTTCTATAGCCTTTGATGGGCTCTACATGCGTGACAGTGCCACTGCTGGCTACTATGGCAGTGGAGACCTCTGGTGTAAGACCAGGTTCAAGGTAAAGGCTGTAGAGACCCAGCTGCAGTACCTGCAGGAAAAGGAAGGACAGGCTGAGAATGGGTGCTCCGAGGAATCACCCTTGCTATTGGGCAAAACAGTTATAAGTGGGCAAAGAACTGACCAAGAAAAGACTTGAGGATAGATATGGGTGAGATAGATAGCTAGTGAGAAAAGAAAATATGTGATCTGTCATAAGACCCATCAGCAAACACTTACCCCTTTTGGGAACACTTCACCTTTTGGAATGACTTTATACGCGATCAGTATTTTGTACTATGTAGCTGCAATACTGTGTTCAGTTTTGGGCCCCTCACTACAAGAAAGACATCGAGGTGCTGGAGTGTGCCCAAAGAAGGGCAACGAAACCGGTGAAGGGTCTGGAGCACAAGTCTTATAAGGAGCGGCTGAGGGAACTGGGGTTGTTTAGCCTGGAGAAAAGGAGGCTGAGGGGGACCTTATCGCTCTCTACAACTACCTGAAAGGAGGTTGTAGCGAGGTGGGTGTCGGTCTCTTCTCCCAAGTAACAAGTCATAGGACGAGAGAAAACAGCCTCAAGTTGCTCCAGGGGAGATTTAGATTGGATATTAGGAAAAATTTCTTCACTGAAAGGGTTGTCAAGCCTTGGAACAGGCTGCCCAGGGAAGTGGTTGAGTCACCATTCCTGGAGGTATTTAAAAGACACGTAGACTTGGTGCTTAGGGACATGGTTTAGTGGTGGACTTGGCAGTGTTAGGTTTACAGTTGGACTTGATGATCTTAAAGGTCTTTTCCAGCCTAAGTGATTCTATGATTCTATGATTCTATGAATATTTTAATTGGGTGCAAGGCATTCAAAAGTCAGGCTTAGTGCTTTGCCAGGCTATGATCCACAGCCCTTCAGCCCACAGCGCTATCACATCTGCTAGTACAGAGCAGGATGCAGGGACGGTGGGTGGACCCACAGCTCTAACTCGCCGCTCTGTAAACCACTGTTTGATTTTCTTTCCTGTATCTTCTACAATAAACTGTAAAGCACTGTTGTGAAAGGGCGTTATTAAATTAAAAAAAGCTAGCGATGAACAGCTTCCTCTTAAGCAGGAAACTGTGTGTCATTGAGCTTCTCGCTTATGCCAGGGAAGAGAGGAGTGAAGGAGAGGTGATAATGACAGGGGCTGCCTCCAGGGAGGGAGGTGGAGACAGCATTGGAGGGGGTGGAGAGCTCAGATTGTGGTGAAGGGAGAAAAGGAATACAGTACAGTCAAATGAATACGATGGAAATAGATAAAGGTCAAACAAAAGAAGAATTTATTAGAAGTGAAACAAAGCAGAACGACCGAAACCTTCAGAGCTATAAAAATGAGGAAAAGAGAATAAGTATGAAAACATTCTCATCAAAATTCTTAAAACAGGCACATGATAGCACACTCGGAGAAGGAAAAAAAACCAGGGAGGCTTCGATCTTGTCTGTCTCTCTCTCTAATCTAGCCAGCAGTGTGCCCACGTTCCCATGCAACGTGACTATAATTATAAGCTGTGATCTATCAAAGCAGGACCTGGAAATTTTCATCTTATTGCTCTGCAAACATATGGGGAAGGCTGCAAAATTGTTAAAGCGTTGACTCTTCTCATCTAACCACGTTGTTATTTAGCACCATGATTCTATACGTAATGAGAGTGGCTGGGTTTCCAGTGAGTAGAGCTTGATAGTATCACACAATTAGATAAGAAATCTAATGAACATGACCAACACCTCACCCAGGTTTACGGTCTCTTGGTGTCTAATAGAAATTGCTTGCAGTTGCCTCCTCTTTAAATGGTGGCCCCACACAAGGCTCTCTTTCCAATTAACAAAAAGTCTTGAAGTGTAAGAACACATTTAAAGAGCCCTTTTTTCAGTTTTGTCACTTATTTGTGCTCAAGAGTCTGTTTCTCATTCTTTCCCCCACATGCTGATAAACTCCATGCTGACAGACTGAAGGGGTTGAACTCAAATGAGCCCTGAAAATTTGTATTTTGGCTTTGACATTTACTACATTTGCAATGGATGTCTCCCCCTACCACTTCACAAGAGCACCAGCCTCCTGCTGTAAAGGAGTATAAACCCAGACAAAGATAGGATTGCCCTCAATCTAAGAACACTGAAGTATTTTATAAATGTGGTATTTGACCTTGTTAGTGATGCGAGGTTATTGATACTTAGAGGAGCATTACAGCTAGAGGCATAATGGAGCTGGTTGGGGGCTGTGGGAAATACAGTCTATGGCCTCAGGCTTCAACATAGCCTTGAGAGACAGAGGACAGTTACTAGCTTTGAAGATCTTATAACTTGCCTCCAAGGAAAAGAGTCTTGTTTTGCTAGACAGGGTCTTTGAAGATTAAAAAAACCCCCCAAAACACAAACCCCAAAACAAACATCCCCCCTCCCCAAAACAAAAAACCCCACCCCACCCAGCTTTAAAGGATCTCTTCCTGAAATATTGAAGTGCCTGTGAACCAAACATTACCAGACCTACCATTCTCTGGGAAAGAGATACAGAATCTGCTGAAAGCTTAGATCAGCCAGGAAAAAAATGGTCAGGTGTGGGAAACCAGATTTAGGGGCTTCAGTCCCATTTTTATCCGGAAAGCTTTTATTACAATACTCTGCCTTGGAGATGTGCTTAGTTACCGATCATCTTGCCATTTTCCCCATAG
Organism: Fregata magnificens; assembly: GCA_013389945.1. Taxonomy (NCBI): domain Eukaryota; kingdom Metazoa; phylum Chordata; class Aves; order Suliformes; family Fregatidae; genus Fregata; species Fregata magnificens. Next base: position 6,954 of record WAAD01016980.1, on the reverse strand, counting down.
GACAAAGACACGTAAGCCTTGAGCACAGGTCAGTTCGGCTGGTGAAATCACTGTGAAGAGCAGAGGGCAGAAGTCCCCACCAGTGTGGAAGAACCATGGGGAGAAGCAAGGGCTGAGCAGAAGGTGCTCACAGAGGTCATTGGAGGTAACTGATTAGCTCAGGAACAGCCAGGAAAGGAAGAGCTATTCTTAAGCCCATTCAATATTCAGCAGTATCAGATGAAAAGCCAAGACAGCTGGTGTTCTACGTGATGCTCGTTATTCACAAGTTTTACAAGCATATTTTCCATTCCACCATCCAAGGTTTTAAAGAGAGTATTGAACAGTATCACATTTGTGACAGATCTCTGCAGAACCCCACTCAGTACATCTCATCAGTTTGTCTGTGAACTACTGAGAGCAGTTTTCCCCAAAAATTTTCACTCAGGTTACTGTAGTTGCATTTAGACCATGTTGTTACTATGTCACAATATCACAAATCTTAATGAAGTCAAGATAAACGATATCTACCACCTCTCTTTTACATGTAAAATCTGTACCCTTGTACAGAAAGACATCAGATTGACTACAGTCCATATTGATTTTTACTTCTCACCCCTTTGCTCGATAATTTTGTTCCAGGATTCAGCTCCCATTTTTTAAAACCAGAATCTAAGTGTATACTTGTAAATGAAAATTCTCAAAGACAACTTCTAAAATTGCCTAGGGTCTCTAGGTACTCTGAGAGGCCCAGCCATTTCAACAACATCTAACTAATCTAAGCATTCCCTACCCCTTTCTTTCCCAGTTGCAGCTTGCACTCTGATAGATGGTTGCTAGCATTGGAGTTGACTTTATTAGTTGAGGGCTGATTCCACCAGGCTGAAACACCTCTGCCTTTTCAGCTGCTGCACCGAGAACTCCTCCCCGTTGAAGGGTGGATCAGCTTGCTCCCCAGTTCTACTCTTCCTAGGAACATACTCTTTTTTGTTTGATTGGCAGATCTTTTGATTTCGCCTCTGTATCCTTGTGCTAATAACACTTAGCAAACTGATCTAGGTTTCCCTTTTCTTTTTCTGTTTTAACACTGTTGAAGAGTTCATGGTTTAGTTCAGTTGGGCTGTTATTTCACTCCTTATTTTATTCCACTTTGGGGTAGTTTGCAATATTGCCTTTATCACAGCTTCTTTAAGGAATTGCCTTTTTTGCTTTTGACTACTTCCCATGAGCTCTGCTTCAGTTCTGTTGTGACACTTTTGAAAATGAATGGGATCGATAGTACTTTTACTAAGTGAAACTTGACCCACTGCCTCTGGATGAGAAAAACAGGTTGGGAAACCAGTAAGAGTGAACGATCAGTTGTGAGGGATTTCTCCTCAGCAAGGTGGCTGATTTACTTCATATGACTTTCCTGTTTCTTCACAATGTAAATGATAGCAGCCTACTGAGGCTGCTCTGAGTCTCTCGGTTCCCTCCTGTGATTCTCTGAGTTTCCCTAAACCAGTACTCAGACGTAGTGCTACTAGTAAGAAATATGAACATTTGGGAACAGCCTGGGTATTGAACTATAGAAACATGAATCAAAGTATGGAATAACCATCTACTGGTTGGCTTATTCTTATTAAAAGGGACAAACAGCTAACTTGTATTTCTAAGTGAATTAACATATAATAAATGAACTCAATAAGCTTAAGACAGTATCTTTGAAATCATATAAAAATATTAGAGATTCCCCACCACACTGTTTTCTATTTTAGAAATAAAGATATGATTCTAAAGTTAGTATTTTCTGCCAAACATCAGCAGATTTCCACAGTGAACTCTTAAACCCTTGAAAAGGAGGGGGGAAAGAAGAAAGAAAAAAAATAACGGAACAGCTAATAAACCTTTTAAGATAGCAACAGCAAAAAATACTGCCTATCATAATACTGTGGCACAAAATACATCTTTTAAAACCAGTTATCAATGAATAATGCGCTTATCACTCAGACTGGAGGCGTGTATGAAACTCATACTTGAGCATTCTCCAAAGGAATATGTCTAGACATTTGAAATATAGTTTGTTGGCCTCTCTCATCAGCTGAAGCCTAAGTACGATGCATCTGTCATCAAACATGGCAGCAACCATTAGCCTGTGTGATTCATTCCTGTTTTTGCTGTAATTCAGTTAATGTCGACCATATATATTTTAATCATCTCAGTGAATTCAGTTTAACTCATTCATATTATGTCAAGGAACTGCAACAATTATATTGCAAGAAGAGAGAGAAACAGAGATGGCAGAGGAAAGTTTCCAGGGAGTAAATTTTGGAATTAATTTCCTGTTCCTTATTCATTATTAATACAAGTAATTTTAGAACAAACCATAGGATGAACTTTTATTATTAGTCGCTCACTTCAGCTTGCTAGCGTTGTGTCCATTTTTAGACATTTTATATTTTTCTGATTAATTAAAAATTAAAAAATACATGGGCTATCCCCTCACATTATTAGCAGTTCACTGAAGGAAAAAGAACCTGATCGAGTAAAGTCTCCTTCAGTTGTAAACCTAGGCCCATATTTAGGTATTAAATTAAGTCAACGATAAGAAAAGTGGAAAATCAATTGGACAGAATAACTAAATGAATGGCATAGTTGGAAAGCAATTTTTTTTAAAAAAAGCATCTTGCAGGTAAAGTATAGTTACAATGAGACACCCTGAAGCTGGTCTGCAGATTGGATATCAAAGCATAAAAACCACAGAACAGATATCTCTCCATCCGAGAGAGTCAGAAACCTAGGGAGGAGACCTTCATCAGAGGCAGAAGAACAAGCAGCAAGTTATGAATGAGGAAAGAACCCTCAGCATAAATCATATCAGTGGTGAAGTGAATAGTGGAGGACTTTGTCATCCAGACAGTTGGAAAAACTGGAGAAAGGTCTGAACAATAACAATCCCATGGGGATGGACAGGAGACCAGGGAAGTGAGTTTAAGAGACACTGGTTTTCAGAAGCATCATTAGGTCTTAGAAGTTGTTCATGGGCTAAAGAGCTCTTGAACAATAACTGGTGACACAAAGGATAGATTGGGAAGTCATTCGTGGCTTTATTTTTCAAAAAAAAGCTGAGCTGCATCCACCTTTGCCATATTGCTGTGAAGTTTAGCACCTAAGAAAATCAGACAACTGAGTTCAGAGTTGAATGGGAAAAACAAACCTTCACTGCAATATGCAAAATCACTCATTTCCTATAAAAACCTTCTTTAAATAGAGGAGAATTAAAGTTACAGATGATTGTGTGTGTTGGTTTTTAGTTGACCTCTTTTGCTCCCTCTTGCCCCTTATTCTGATGCTGGTCTCTGCTCTAACAATATTCTCAGTCTCATCTGCCAACTTTTTCTTTTTTTTCACTTCTGAAGCTCTCCCTCCTCTCCTCCCAAGCATAATACATCCTCTTAATTTCCACAAAGCCACTGTGCTGTCTGCATCCAAGCCTCTCATGTCAGAATCTATTTATAAATCTAACACCTATGTAAAAAATAGTTTACAATAAATAGTTCTACTAACAGACAGGTGTCATTGTTCCCCAGGAGAAGCCAGTTAAAGCATGAAGATAACTTAACGTGAAGATGTAAGATAAAGGAAGTCCCATTTGCATTAATATAATCTGTGTTATACTTCTACGCGACTGAAATAAAATCTTTGCAGTCAGAATTTACACCTATGTACTCCAGACAGCCACATAATTTTAATCCTCATAAATTCTGGTCTAAAGTACTGTTAAGAGGGGAATCTGTAGAAAGAAACCTGAAAATGGTTAGCATAGTTGATATACACTTACTCTGGATGGACATTTGGCCTACTCATTTCTTTGCCCTGCCTGCCTCCTTCCCTCCTCCTCTGACTCCCAGCCCCTAGGAGTATTAAAGTTGCATCCGGAGAACGCTGTTATAATGATTACTGATTGCCGTGTCCTCAAAGGAGCAGAGTAATCTGTGTGCAGTGCTCCTACCACATTCAGATCAAGGGAGCTCAGTGCCTTCCCATCAACCAGTTTGCCATTTCAAAGGTTTAAGCAACGACTGCGCTCATGAAATCCTAAGGAAGTACGTCACACCAAATTTGCAGTAAGTTGGCAGGGGTAATAATAACATATTGTAGCTTGTACTCTTTTAATATTTCGCGGGCATACAACATGTGTGCAATATAGTACAAAACCTGCCATCCTAGCTCAAATAACAGAAGAGTGAAAAAAAGGTAAAAGTTTTGCAAGGGCTACTTTGTTCTGAACTCAAGTACTCCATCGTGGGCTTGACTTAAATTGTGCAGCAAATGGAGAGGATTCTGGACATTCTCCAGCAGCTTCAGCTAAATTAAATATGAACATGAATAATGCCCTGGGGCCCTGCATTCTCTAGGATGCCACAGGCATGGGACTCGCAGAGAATCCACCCTTGCTGCAGAATTGTGTTCCAGATTTTAATTAACTGAGTTTCCTCTGTTAAGCTTTTCCTGTGAAAGCCTCCCACAGTAAAAACACTTCTTAAAAACGTTATGCTGCAGCAGATGAAAATAAATATAGCTGTTGAATTTGCAAAAACTTTATTTGAAAAAACATAATTTCAAGGACTACGATCACTCATTCCAGATACATGGTTCATGAACTCAAAACCATCACGTCCAAGTACTGCATGTTCTCATCTTTCCTAACTGCCATATGCTACTAAGTCATCTCACTTTATATGCACCCTCACGGCTCCAGGCTTCATGGGCAGATGGCTCTTTGCCACCTAATCAGATTTGCACATCAAGGGCATCCCAAGTGAGGTCCTTTGTAGAACTGTACCGTCCTTTAGTTCTTCTCCCCTCCTCGAACATCTGCACATCAGTACAAACTTGTACTACCAAAAGGTTCATAATTTTCAGATATTCTTCAATTAAGCACAACATAGTACAAGCAGTTCTATCCCATTCACTCTAAAAATACAGCTCAGTGCCTTGGAACTTCACAGCATACCCACAGAGTCCTTAATATCCCTTTTGGTTCTATTTCCGGTCTCTCCTTTTTCTATAGCCACATCTGTTCATTGGGCAGAACACGTCTACATCCTCTGCCACCACACAGGCAGTTACAATAATGCATCTTTACTCCTGCAACCAAGTGACAGTTTTTGCTGTACTGCACCAAGCTTGATGCAGTATCTAAATTTGCATGCCTTCTAATTTTCTTTAACTGCATATTGATAAACTGAATTTTCATGGATCAGCTCATCTGAACGTAGGCTTCTGGCTGTTGCCTGTGATGGACTCGTAATCTCAGAGTTGCATTTGATTCTCTGGAGCATCCTATTAATCAGACAGGAAAGTTCTCATATTAGTAACTGTGGTATTTCTTCAAGCCACTGTGACCTACATTGCCTCACCGGCTTGGTTAGATTTTTCACGCACGCTTTTATCACATTTTACTGCGACAGTGCCTGTAACTCTTTACTTGCTGCGTTATCTGTCACCTCCATTAAATACTTGTATAAGCACACATCTCGTCTGTCTGAATGCACAGCAGGGTCAGGGTTAGCCTGGCACTGACGAAACGCTATTTTGCAAACCTGTACAATTCTTCAACTTAAAAAATATTGCTTTCTTTTACATACAGAATCTCCTCAGCTTATCCCTTCCAGATTACTTTTTACAGACACCAGGATAGATACAGGAAACAAGGTCATCTACGTTGAGGGTGACTAAACCCTTCACTTAACACCTTTTTCTCTAAAGAAGGGTCAGTGTAGTAATTTTTAATATTGCTGTCAACAGCTACAGAAAAAACTCACCCTGTTAAGATCTGTAAGATAAACAAAGCTGTTTAGTATCAACGTTTTAAGGACACCTAAAAGCAGTCTTGTAATCTATACTAAAAAGAAGCAATCAGCTATCTAATACCAGTTTTTTTAAGATAACACATCTAGAAGAGTGTTATTAGAAATATTT
>WAAD01016979.1:70803-88026 GCA_013389945.1 Fregata magnificens | reverse complement strand
TCAAAGTATGTGAACAAATGTCAACACAAACTTACAGCATATTAGATAAACTCCAAGCCAACAGAATCTTAGTGTAATAAGGTAGTTGCTGTTACAGTGTTATTTCAGGATTCAGGTACCAAATGGACAAAATTAAAAGGATAAATCCCTATTTATGGCTTCACACCAGAATGTACTTAACTGAGAACCAATCTCCAGAGGCAACATGTGAAAGATGGGTTTGCAGCCCTTCCCTGAACTTTTTTGCATCTAGTCCTTGAATTCCTTTCTGACCCTTTTTTATTTAACAGTGCAGAAATATCCATATTTCAAGAGAGAGGAGGCAAGTGCTTAGTATGCACCTTAAACTCAGCTTGGAAGACTAAGTATAGCACTGTACCAGAAAATAATTCTGATCTTGTGCTCGAGTTTCATAAAGCTATTGGCACAAGTTCCCTTAAGGATATGAAGTACTGATACTGCACATCTTTGGAAGCACTGTCAGTTTATCTGAGCTGAGTGTAGAGACACATTCATCTTACCAAAGCCCCTTTGCGATCCAGAAAAAAGGGTATCCTTATGCCTAGACTCCATAAAGGACTCAACTGGCTATGTACATGCAGAGTGTCCCTACCACATGACACTAGCTCAAAACCTAGCTGGGGTACCGATCTTCTACAGAATAATGCTCTAATTAGGGCATTTGCTCAGAATTTTAGGCATAATTGAACCTAAGGAGATTTGCCTGTACAACTTTTTCTTCCTAGAACACTGTTCTAGCCATCAGCCAACAAAAACCCCCAAAAACAAAACACAAGAAACCTCTCCTGTGTCAGAATGCTCTGTTCTGCTGAAATTATGCTACACTCTTGTAAGACTGAAAACATGTGGATGCAGAATAAGTGAACCTGCCTTGGTATCCTAGTGGGTATGCAGTGCTTTGAAATACTTCCTTACTCTATTATTTTACCTCTATGAAATTGCACTCCTGTATGACAAAATCTGGGAAATTAGAGAACACAGGTCATCCCAATGCTCTTCTGTCTCAGATTGTTTTCTGGGGCTGCAAACAAAAGCTGATGAGAAATCAGAGCTCAGTCCTCAAGATAGTTCATATTTTTGAGGTGAATGTAAATGCGTACTTTCCCAGATTTCAGTCTGGGAAAGTACAGGTAAAAGCAGTCTACTCTCTAGTATTTAATATTTGAATGTTCCACAGGCCATTGAACAGACTGCCCACACATGGTGCTGAAATAAACTCTGTCTAACAGAAGCTTTTAAAAAGTGTTTGTCATTTGCAGAAGATAGCTGCAGCAGTTATAGCTTAGAAAAATACTATCAATGCATTTGACCTCAAGAGAAACAGTTAAGAAAGCTCCTGAAGTACATCATAACGCTGCTAAAGCAGCCCTGCAGAGCAACTGTGTGCTTGTGCAAATTTAAATCACCCTTGCATTCTGATTATCTCTTGGTCTGGTTTGCCTTCTGATGCAAAATAGAGCTGCTTTAGGGTTATTTTAACTGGCATTAACAATTAAGCGTCCCTCCCCCTGATTGTCCTCATTTATGGAAGTTGTCAGATTATAGAAGTACACCTCCATGTGTACCTCCAGTGTCTCATATAACATTCCTGACAAGAGGAAGCTAGGACTTGAACAGGAAAAGGTATTTTGATTTTACATTGTCAACACTTTTACAAAGGGGAAATTCTGAGATAACTGCGGAAGGAACTACTGCAGCAGTGCAAAGGCACGGAAGAACCTGACAGGTCCCTGATGTGTATTCTTCAGGGAAATCTTTTGGGTATGTTTGAAGCTTGTGTGTTAATTATTTTCAAATAGCTTGGGTTTTTGCCCAGAGTCAGGGATGAAGTAAGGGCTGTGATGTTCTCTGTCTCATAATCAGACTCAAATTAAAACATTTACAAGTGTGTTAGAGAAAGATCAAGCAAAAATGACTACACTTGGCTTCTGAGCCAAGGTAAAATAAGCCTTCTACTTGCAATCTCTGCCTTCTGTTAAATCTTTCATAGAGAACAAGTACTAATAGTCTGAACTCTCTAACCTCCTAGTGATGGGTAAGTAGTATGTGAATAGTAAATTACCCAGCTCTAAGAACTCTCCAGTGTGAAAGTGTTTACTTCTCTTCTAATAAAGTTACTTCAGGAAAAAAAAAGCCTGATCTCAGTAACATCTATTTGGGGTTGTAAGACAATATGGCTTGATAGCTGCTTATGTGCTTTGCTTTAATTTAAGAAATAATTTTATTCTTGTTCAGATAGATTGGGACCTTGCTGACAGATGACACGCTATGATATGTAAGTGCTTCTGAATAGACATCATTGAAAACTTAGAGCTAAATCCATCTTACATTGACCAGTGATTTTAATGAAGTCTTTTAATATGATCAAGAGAACTTTAAAATTGATTCAAGCAATGTCCTCACCATACCCACAAAGATCACAAAAATTCAAGGACTGATTCTATAATTAGAGAATCCCCCCAAAAGAAAAGTAGAAAGGCTGACTGAAAAATGAGCTATTGAACTAAAGCACATAAGAGATCTTTAAAAAGAACTTAGTAAGTTTCTAAACAAAGCCTGCATTGAGAAGCAATGAAAACATATGCTAATAGAGATGATTAAATATTAAAAGATGAGTCTTCTGGCTTTTTCTCTAGGGTTTATGTCCCTTATGTCCAATCTTTAATAACTATTCTTGCTGTGACTATTAAGTGGTTTTCATAAATCTCCACCAATTTAACCAATACACATCTTCAAAGAAGATTTAAAGTTTTATAACAGTCATTGCATAAGGGTTACCTTTGGTTATACTAATTAAAGGAGAGCCAGCAATTGATGCAAGTGCCATTAAATGACATAGGCAGGCTCACAGACACACTGCTTAGTGCTTGCTCCATCTGTACGTGATCTCTGTAGGAAACAGCTAGTTGGAAGGGTCTAAGACAGTCAAGGACTAAGGTAGCAACAAAGCAGTGTGGGGATCAGGGGTCTAGTACTCAAGATCCATCTCTATTGTATTTTCATTTGACAGTGAATATTTATTCATAAACATGCCCAAGAATCTTTTGCAATGTCTGGGGAAGTGCTCCAGATATGATGCATTCAGCACAAAATCGTAAAGCACGCATTATACAGCAATAAATAAAAATAGTACACATCTTTGGAACACCAGTCTCCTTGGACGAATCCCAAGCACTGGGTTAAAGCATACTTTAATACATTTGAGTGCTTAAGGTTGCTTGAGAGTCAAACAAGCAAGGAATTTATTTAAGAAACACTTTGTCAGAAAGTTTCAGTTTGATGAAGCATGATGAAAAGCAAAAGCAGTAACCTTCTGATAATACAGACATGAGCTGGAACCCAGAAGACTCCAGTTCAGTCTTGTTCTCTGGAAACAGATTTGAACTCAGAGAAAGTTTACTCTACTTCCCTCACACTCTGATTGCACATGCTAACCACCAAGTTTTAGCCCCACCCTTCCTTCTATTTCTTTCTGGTTCAGTGATTATTTAATTATATAAACAATGCGTCAGAGTAAGAACCTGAAATCGGATTGTATCCGCCCATAGCGAGCGCCTTACCACCCGGCCCAGCTGGCCCCATTCAGTTAAAGGGAACTGGTGGATCACTTCTTTTTCATGGACATTTTTCAGACACACACCATTTGTGCTATGATATGGAATATCCTAACTTGCTGCTTTTTTCCCCCCAAAAAATCGTAGGTTTGCAATTAGGCCAGGACTTTTTGTGGTAGCCACGACATGTTTGTGACACTTTTCTAGTCAACCATTATTTATAATCAGCCAGGTTTATCTCTTATTAACCTTCAAGCTATAAGGACAAATTAAAGCAGGTTTTTCCTAACTTCAGTAGTGAGGGTGCTCCTGCAGATGGGCAGCTGAGAAGTGCATTTGGGGCATAACTTGACAAGCTGTTTTTGTTTGGTTTTTATAGTGAACTTACTTATTGCCTGTGAGCACAGGCAGATTAATATCCCTGAAATCCTTCATGAATTCAGAAAATAAGTGTATCATGAGCAGTACATGCCTAACTCTTTACCACTCAAGTAAGGAAACCACTTTTGCAGAGTATAAAAGGAAGTTAATTTCCTGAAATCTGTTTAAAATATTCTTGACAATGGCACTAGTTATTTGCACTGGAACAGATTATCTGATGTGAATGTCCGTATTGTGAGGCTCTAATAGGTCTCATCTGCGGCTCTGCTTCTTGCTACTCCGTTACCACAAGGCAGCCCAAAATAAGAGAAAATTTCTCTCTGTTCATGAGCTCTTATGTCACAGCTCCCAGCGTCTAGCACAGAGTGCTCTTCCAGGGACAAACTGGACAGGATTTATCTGATAGACCTGAGGTTAATTTAATTAATGACAGGTCATAGCTGACTGGGGTAGTTACAAGTTCAGAAAAGCATGAAAGGATTTCAAAGTCTCATTAGACAATACTGTTCTTCCCATTCTGATCTCCTAACAAACTCAGCATAGCTGGAACAGACGATCAAGGTTGTCTTCTTAATATTAAGAGAAGGGGAAAAAAACACAAAACAAATACTGTGCAAAGCTGCTACAGTTTTGCTCATCTGACTGAAATGCTACACATCTATTCATTGTCTTCAGATATTAAAAACCTGCTCATGAGAATGTCTTAAAAGGCTTATTAGTTTGAGCGGTTGGCTCAGCTGAAAACAGTGATTCACATTCTCATAATTATCTTTTGCAGACAAGACTACACAAGCTGAGCTGCATACTTCTGAATGAATTAAAGACTGGTATTAAATGAGTGCTTATTTAAAACAGTGCTTCCTTTGGAGCTGAAGAGAGTGAGTGGGATTTATTTCGGTTAACGTTAAGCATCTACAGTGTAAGAGATATGAAGGATACTTCTTATAAGAATTCCCAGCAAATACTTCTGTTGTATCTCTGAAGTACTGCAGTTCACCTTACTCTTTAAATGGAATGTACTTCCTGAATCTAAGAATGAGCCTTAGGTCTTGAGAATTTTTATAGTTCATTTCCCTCTTCACACTCACACTTGTGCTCATACATGCCTGTATATATCAGTCAGTCCCTCCTTGCATTGGCTTTAAGATTTTGCAAATTATACTTAACCTTTTGTAAATGAGAACATGAATACTATTACAATAGGAAAAGCCAGTTGGGCACTGCTCACAAAAACTTGCCAGTCTATAGAAAACTTTAATAAAATAAAAAAATAGCTGCGAAAAACATTGTCTTGTTTAGCCTATTTTTTCCCATCCTAAATAAAGAGGTTTCAGTACAAAAAACTAGATAAAGAGCGTGCTAATACTAACCTACTTAGGACATGAAGTTTGACACTAAAAGAAGAAACAAAATAGAGTTTAACTAGAAAAACCTAGGAAAAAGGGAACTGTTCCTAAGTGCATACTTATAAATCCTTATGAGACTTTTTCACATCTGGAAATGTGTCATGTCACCCTATGGTCCTGTATGACCATACAAGAGAGAAAAGGGGAGAAAGACACACATTTATACTGAACCCTCTTACCTACTATTAGAGCATCTGCTGTAGGATGAGATTAATTCCAGTCTATGGTTGTGTTTTTACTGTTGAATAAAAAGCTGGGTACCGATCCTAAGTGACATCAAGCAATCCATATCAACACTTCTTACGGTTCACTCCTTTCATAGCAGAGTTGTGCAGGAGAGAGTTAGAGGAAGAGGTTCAAAGCAAAGAAAGAAAACAAGTTAAAATTTTAGGGCTGATTAGTACTCAGTCTTTCTCCTTGAACTTCTTTAAATTCAGTGGTATATATTGTTCTATAGGTGCCTGTTTCTCCCCACTGACTACTATAAAAGGAGTGCAGGATGCAGATATCCAGAAACAGGTATTCACATTGCATACATTTAGTGAGGTGAGATGAATTTCTGTTTTACACTGCTGCCACTTGTGCTGTTGGCTCATGGAGATACCAGGAATATCTCTACACTGAGTGTGGTATTCAGTGAAGTAGGGGATATTCTTACTGTTTTCATTTCAAGACAAAAGAGGAGGCCTGAGAGCAGAGGGTTAATTGGCAACCCACTGTCTTTCAACAACTCCTTGAGGGAGTCTGACTTTTATATAATCATCTCTTGAATAACTCTAGGTCTAAAGAAATTAGCTGCTAATGAAACACTACCATTACTTCAAAAGAAGTGACAACAGTTGACTAAGTGGGTATATGTCTTTACAAATGAGCAGAAATTGTCTCAGGGCTCTTTTAGAAGGGATGAATGTGAATAAAATGTGTACTGATAGTACATTTAAAAGGTTGGGAATATATAAATAGTTTATAACGAATTCATCTTTCTTTGCATACTCATTTAATATTGTATTGGTTAGTACTGTGGAGTACCAACTGCTAAAAATTCTGCAAAGCACCATGTTAAAAACAGTAGTTTAACACAATTGCATAGAAAAAAGTTGAATCTCTGGGTGTATGTTTCTTCTTTTACTAGTTAGAGTTACAAACTGGGAATTCAGTGAAACTGTAAATGTTTGTTGTTCAGCTGCCAACGTATTTGCTCAGGAATTTGTTGGCAAGATTATCTCCCACATCAGAGTACCATGGATCACAGAAATTGGGTGTTGGCCAGCTGCATAAATGATCTAACTGGCTTCTCTTGGATAGTTCTTGACTGCATCACTGTGGACTCCTCATCGGTGCAGGATAGGTATAGCAGAGTTCAGCTCTTCCCTATTCTTGCAGTTTAATCCCAGTAGGCAGTTCAGCCCCACACAGCCAATCAGTCACTTCCCACCAGTGGGATGGAGGAGAGAATCGGAAGGATAAAAGTGAGAAAACTTATGAGTTGAGATAAAGACAGTTTAATAGGTAAAGCAATATCCAATACATCCTCATTAACCACCCACCACCCTTTGAGCTAAGGTCAGGTCACTACTGCACTTGTACTGCTTCTGTGATGCTCATCCTCCATTGGTTCAGGTGGTTCCTGCTATAGTACTTCCTAAAAACATGCAACTCAAATCACGGGTAATAACAGTTTAAAGGTATATCCATTACAATCTCAACCCCTGGTCCCTTTGGACCACGCCACCGAGTTTAACATTGCAATGAACTCCTCCCCTTGCTCCTGCTCCAGCATGGCCTTATCCATAGGCCACAATCTCTTAGGGGTGTACCTGCTCCAGTTTGGCCATATCCAAGGGCCACAGTCTCTTCAGGGGTGTACCTGCTGTGTTGTGAACTTATTCACGGCCACTGACCCTTCAGGGCATACCTGCTGTGGCACAGACTTATCTAGAGCCACAGATGCTTTGAGGTGTACCTTCTCCAGCATAGACTTTTCCTTGGGCCACAATCCCTTCAAGGGTGCACCTGCTCTGGTGTGGACTTAACCACGGCCACAGACGCTTCAGGGTGTCCTGCTCCTATGTGGACTTATCCACAGGTCACAGGCCCTTCATCTCAAGCTCACATTGGAGTTCCAGCATGTCCAGTACAGCAGCACAGGAACAGAAGCAATGCCCTGGCCATCTTCCAACCCAGGTGCATCGCCATTGCTGTTATCAGAATGTTTGCAGGCATAGCAGAGTAAAATGAAAAAGAGTACCGCAAACAGCAAATGCAAAAAGCATTAACAAGCAGTAGATTCTCATATACAGTAAGGCAAGCAAGCCCTGTGGCAAGTACAGGAGCCTGCTAATTAGTAGATAAATAGCTAAGATAGTTATAAATTCGAATCTAGCACACTCCAATCAAATCTGTCATTATCTCGAGCCCCTCGAGTCCCATGTTGGGCACCAAAAAGGACTGCCATGGCTTAAACCTGGTAGGCAGCTAACCCCCCCACAGTATGCCTATTCAGCAATTGTTTCCTTCAGCATAAGACAGACTTGCATCACAGAGCTGGCTATTCCACCCTACTGTTCACTTATACTCATGGGCAATGATCTGCCGAAAATCTGTGACAAAATTGTTATTTTTCTATGATGTCCTACCAATACATGGGGTAAGTGCTAGCAAAAGCTTACTAGAGGATTTGGCTTTTTGAGCCTGGAGTTTGTGCTTCCCCATAGTGGAGTAGTCTAGTCATGACTGTGTATCCTGTTTGGGAAACAGTAGTTAAAATATGTGCTTTGCACTAAGTTTTGCTTCCATTTGCAGGGGGAAAATACCTTTATGTTCAGCCCATTCTAAGTTTTAATATTCTCTCAGTTTTCCTCCTAGCACTTCTGAAAACTGACAGAACAGTATTCCAGGACTTTCATTTATTCAAAATATTTAAAGAAGTCCTTAAATCGTTTTGAACAGAAAAGAAACATTGTAGGAAATAAAATGGTATAATTTGTCAAGCTGAATGACATATGAAATGATAGATGACACCCTGGCTCCACGGAACTTACGTCGGAGTTTTACCATTTATTTCAATGGAGACAGTTTTGGAACAGCTATGAACAAATATCTTGTCTTAGCAGCTCATTTTTCTGAAGAGAAGAGAATGTAGAGAAAGAACAGTATGTTCTTTCGTAGAGCAGAGCAATATAATAGAAAAATAATATGACTGGTTTGGAAAGATCAGGAATAAGACAGAGAAAAAGGGTGGGCTATTGGAAACTAACGGGATCTTTCTAAAAGGAAAAAAAAATCTGTGCAGACAAGACAGAGAATCTTCCAAATAATCTTTCTTCATTATTTAACAATTCTAAGAAACTGAAGGAAGTTGTAGAATTTGGAACAGATTCTGACTGTTCAACATGGATGTCACAAATAATGACAGGTTAGCAGCTAGCCCCAGTAAAGAAAATTTCCTAAGCTGCCTTGACAAACAATGGAGAATGATTGGTGCCTAACTTCATCAGCCTGAATCCTCTTTGGAGGCACCTACCTCTTCCAGTCCACTGTAGTGGGAAAATAGACATCTCAAGAAGTTGTCACTTGGCTGAAAAACCATCAGGGCCAAGTACAGGTAGGAAAGAGAAGGTTTCTGTAACACTCCCAGAAAGATAGGTAGAGAAATTAGGCTACATACCAAATCCCAACCCCCAAAAAACACTTTGGATGCAGAGCTTAAGCTCTTCTTAGCTTAAGAATTTGAAACACGTCAATTCTCGAGTTATGAAGAAATTCAAGACATGTTGCCCACTTCATAAGAGACTGCTTTATTCATCAGACCTTCAGGTATGTTGTGACCATACTCCCACTGTTGAAACTGAGCAACTCTGCAGAAAGTCATCACAGATTGAGTCAGGGTACTACCAGGCCTTCGTGGCCCCGCCCACCCTCCCCAGGATCTCTCCCCACCCCTGTCCATAGACCCATGGGTGACATACAAGCCCAGGCCTGGGCACGCAAACCTGGCCTGAGCTACAGTGTAGGTGTACCTGTCTCCAGCCCTGACTGTGCCTCCAGCTCCTTCTGCTCTTGACTGGATTCCATGGTTGCACCTTGGACCTGGTTCATCACCTGCCATGTTGGGGGCTATCTGTGGACCCTGTAACCAGCCCCAGGATCTGCCCACCATGCTCAGACCCCACAGGACAGGGTCTCAGCTTGTACTCCCTTGTCATGCAACCCCATTTCTGCAGCTCCCTGGCAGATTCGCAGGGACAGGGAAAGAGTGAGTAATCCAATTATGTCATTCAGTAACTCAATGGATTCTGCTATTGTTTCTACATTTTTTTCCAATGTTACATGAAAATGCAAACGTTTCTGAAGCAACTGAAGCAATTCTGACCAGGATTCAGTTCTATACTTCCTGGACCACCATACTTTTTATTTAAAATACAGTTTGGTATGGGTCAATATCTACTCTGCCCAAGTCTAGAGACATGCTCTGAGTATTCCTTAACAATCAGATACTGCTGGGGTTTTTTTTGGTTTTTTGTTTTCCCTAAGAGAGAGAGGTTAATTTAAAAAGAGATTCCTCTCTGAATGCAGATGTAAGCAGAGAACAGTCACCAAAGGATGAAGAACTAAAGGTACAAAGTTAAAATCTGACAAAACTTGAAAATCCCTGAAAAATAACTTGGGATTTGGGTAACTTGGGCAAGGGTAATGGGGATTAGTGTGGTAGAATACTTCGGTTGTGTGTTCCTGACACTCACTTTCATGTCAACACGAAGTGACAAAATGGTGCTTACATGCAGGACTTCAGATCTGCCTACAATTTACATCCACATTTTGTGTGATGTGATGTACCAAGACGCCACTCCTGAGTTCTAGATCTGGAGAACCAGATGCCTGAAATTAATTTTTTAAGTGAATTTGCATTTAAAGTTTGGCCCTCACCCCATTTAATTTCAGATCTCTAAAATAGCTATATGTCCATACGTGAGCTAGATAATCTCCTTTATGTGGTATGTGGAGTGTGAGAGCACCTCAGCCATTCAGGTTTTCTGATCTGCCCCTTATCTGCACCTTTTCAATGCAAGAGGGATACGTAAATGGGGAAGCAATAAACAAGAGCATAGAGACGTGGACCTGATATGCAAGGGATAATGGAAACAATGCCAAAGACCAAAAGTCTCCAGTCACTAGCTGATGGGTCATTAGGAAACTCCAGGCACAGCTTTGGAAAGGGCCAACCTGGACTTCATGAAAAGGGGGAAACAAAGGGAACATGAGATTTGAGATATTCGAGGGCAGGCCTGTGGGACTATAAAAAATGTATGAAGAAATGTTTAGCAGAAGGGGATTGGGGAGGAAGAAGGAAGGGGAATAGACAGAAAGGGTATAAAAGGGGTGGTCATGTGTAAACTGGGCCGGATCAGTGCACTTGTCTGGCTGAGCCTTGTGACCAGCCACCCCAGTCCCCAAATGTGGGGTGCCTGCGGGACGAGTGTATGAGTGCTGCGTGTTTGCAGTGAGCACCCAGCTGGACCAGCCGGCGAGTCAGGGACCCCTGGGCCGGGTAAGGGGGGCTGGGATCCAGAGAGGGGTACCAGGCAGGCAGAAGGGCTGTGCTGGTGCTCGGGGGATCCACGAATGTGGGTGTGCTTGGGAACATGGAGAGTGTGGTGTGTGTGCTGCACTAGTGACCTTCTGCCTCTGCCAGTCCAAGAGCTTGGTTTCCTATTTGTCTCTTCCCATAACTACTCCTGTGATTCTTACAGAAGTTCCTATAGAGATGGCACCTATGGCAGTGGTCCATGAGCATATCTCCACCCCTAACTCAAATTCCTCTATAAGACCTCATTCTACAATGTATATCATAAAGACATCCATAAAATGTAATAAAAACCCCTATCAATAATTGTTCACATGAAAAAATGATAAAATCTTCTTGTCATCCTCTCTGATAACGCAGTCTTTCCCTATGTAGTCTAATATGAGGGCCAGAACAGAGGCTTATCTTTACTTTGGTAGCTGGAAAGCATCTAGCATATGTTAAGTCCTCCCATAGTTTAATAAACAGCAATGAAACAATCAATCACACTTGTCAAATTTATCCAAGAGTAAAATGAAGTCCTCAGTTTCAGATTACTTAAGATGTTTTCTAAAGTAAAAGAAATGTAAACTATTAAACGGCAGTGTCAAAAAACCTTAAGGTACTACAGTGGAGAGAGAGATATAAAATTCTAGTAAGAAAATGCAAGTGCTTTGATTCAAACATCAAGAACCAAAATGACTATATTAAAATTGAATGAGCAAAAAGCTACAGATATCCCTTGAAATCTTAAAATTATGTGAAGTCACTTACAATAGTATTTGTCTTGCCTAAATTTACACATCTAGACATTATTTGTCTAATCTTATAATCACCATATGCTGCCTCCTTAGTAAATAGAGGAGGCAGCATAACAGAAATTGAAATAGGCACTTCATAGAGATCTACTCCTCCTGTTTCATGATGCCTTTCTAAGTTGCTTTGAACGAAGCACTCTCTGGGTACATCTATTTTACTCCACTAATTGTCTCCATGTCTCCAGGCAATTATTTCAATTGGAAAACTGCTTTTAGGTAGATTTAAAAAAAAAAAAACAAAAAACAAAAAAAACCCAAACAAACCAAAAAAAAAACCAACCAAGGTGAATTCTGCCCTTACATCTGAGGTTTACAATCCTGACTGTGTAATGGAGCCTGATGTGAGGCTAAACTTCAATGTAGTTTTAAATGTTTCTTCTTCTCAGGTTAGATTATGATTGGTAAACCTTAGCCAGTAGTGGCAGAACCTCAGTAATCTGCAACACCTGAACAAAAATAGTAATATATGATAGGAGTGCCTCACACATATCTCACCCATCATATTGTAGTATGTTGTCTTCCCTTGCAGCTGAAAAATAAAGGTGGACTATTATTCTCTTTCCTCAAAAAGGGAAACTGTTTTCAAGCAAGAAAAATATTTTATTTCATTAGTTACTGGGAATCATTCAAACTTATCAAATCAAATACTACTCCCATTTCTCATGTCTCCTTGTTACAGTCATTACTAAATGAAAACCACATTCTCCTGAAATCAGACTTAGAAGAAAAAAGTTCAGAAAATTACCCATGTCCTGCTGCTTTCTGAGATTTCCTTGATCCCTTGGTCATTATCTAACACACATGAAGAATCAAAGTGTGTACTTGCCCTAATTGATCTGGAGACCTTCACCAGAAAGAAAAACAACAGAACTCCACCTATTTATTGTTTGAATATTCATTTCTGAAGATAATTTGTTTACATTTATCTACACTGCAGGCAGGATTTGACAGTAAACTGCAAATGCCAGTGATTCAAGAACCTGTATAATGCTGGTATTCTCATTTTCAGTTGAAATAAGAAGCGCTTTCTAACCAGTACCTAGGTAACGTTTGTGGTACATGACATAAATGGCAATCTTGTTCATATATTTAAATTATACACTTTTTCCTAACTTATAGTAGCGGGTTTTTTTAAATAATAAAGCCAGAAACAGCTCAGCTTTCCCTAAGAGAGAAGCATTTTTCCCATTTGAGTAGTAATAGGAAATACCATGAATTTTTTTCTTGAATATTTGATTGCTTTACCTTGCCTTTTGAAATTGTGGGTTTTATTTGTCATTTATGTACATCAATACATAATGATGTGCAGAATAAATTCTATTTGGATAGCAATTTCTAGTAGCTTTGATCCATTACTGTATGTGTTAACTGTATAGCCTCACAGTAGCAATACAATAAAACTGAAAAGACACCTTCAAAATCCATTTTAGCCTCTAGTTTTTACAGGCAACATCAAAGTGTGCAGTTTATATCAGACATCATCCACAACTTGTCCAAATTTCTGACCATTTTACAGTAAGTAAGAGATAATGTAATTGGTTGTGTTAAATTTGTTTTTGTAATCAGGACAGTGATGGACAAAATAATTCCTGAAGAAACATGCATTGATATAATTCACCATAGAAATACCCATGACGGCAAAGATCAGGCACCGATGGACAGAGAAGATATTAAATTCAGATGGTTTACTCAAATATGAAGCCCTTGATCCTCTGCCTAAACCTGGAGAACTGAGAGCATCTACTGCAAGTCTGAGCAGGAAGTTTAGGGGAGAAAGCAAGCAAGTATGCCCAGAAACCTAGAACAGGCTTCGTTTGACCTAATGCAGACATCTACTTTAGACAATTGCGATCATGAAAGTCCTTGTTTCTCTCCACCAACTATACAAGGAGTACAGAAAACTAGCTTAAAAGTAGGTATTTATATTGTAGACATCTGAAGTGGGTGCAATCAACCCAACCCACGGCATCCAAGTAACATACTAGTCTGGGCATTTAAAGAAGACCTCAAATTCTCATACTCATGGATTAGTAGAAAGGCTCACTCATAGTGACTTTTTCACTGTTTCAGGAGTCAGATCACCTCAAAGTCACTGTAGAACTACTCTGTAATATCCGCTGTAGCATTGAAAAGAGCAGACAGTTGCCTCCCTAAAGATCTCGGAGTCTGTACGGAGCCTTTATATGATACAATGTTGGCTGTTTAGGAAAAGTTCTTCATCTGCATAAACAACAAGAACTCTCAGACCTTTGGAGTTGGTTTAAGAATTATTGTACGAATGTAAATAATTAAGTAATGTTTCCATTAAAAAAGAGTAACACTGATCATAGAATCATAGAATCATTAAGGTTGGAAAAGATCTCTAAGATCATCAAGTCCAACCGTCAACCAACACCACCATGCCTCCTAATGATGATGATCATGTTAGAGTTTACATTCAATTTTGCTGTTAACTATAACTTCTCTGAATGTTTTTCTTTTGTATTTCTTCAAAACTAACCTTCCCCAGAGGCATCCATGCATGTGTATATGGATGTATCATATTATTTATTTATGTGCACACATATATATGCATATTATTTGCATCTGTATTCCCATCTGAACAACAATTTTGGTTGTTTAGGAAATTACGAGAAATGAATCCCACCCATTGTCTAAGTTAGGGAGAAAAAATTTACATTTCCTACACAAGACGAGAACATTTTCTTTTTCACTCAGAATTGAATAGCTATGTGCAGACACATTATGAATATGCTGTGCACATATCAAATCTCTTAGAGGTTTATAAATATCATTAGCACCAAGAAATTGTTTTGTGATTCTGAAAATAAGGGGCCGTATGGAAAAGACCTTTGAAAAGTGTCAATAACACAGTCAGTAAATCAAAGAGCAAATGCTGGAAGTGCTTAAAGCCTATAGCACAGGAAAATAAGCATTAAAGGAAAAGATCTACCACTGAAACAGTTTTTCTTTCTCCCACAGTGGCTTGTAGATTGTTGGTCTTTTCTATTGGCGTTTCTGTTTCTTTGCTGTTAAACAAAGACTGAAACTTTCATTTGTAAATCCCATTAGATGCTATCTCCAGGTACCTTTCAAATCACTATGCCTTCAGAAACACATTGTGCCAAGTTTCAAGTGTACTGGGGTTTTACACTCTGGACAAAACTCTCTTGGAAGGGACGTAAGAATACTAATCTTGTAAATTTGTGACCCTGACAAATGCTGAGGATAAGTCAGGAGAATGATAATGAGCAGTTCTGTTCTGTAAGGTAGACTCTGGTCCTAACAGCTAGTAATACAGCATAGATTGGGACTGATGACGAGAGAAACCATTTTACACAAATTTGTCTTATCTACCTATCTATCTATCTATCTATCTATCTATCTATTTATCTATCTATCTATCTATCTATCTATCTATTTCCTGTTTTTTTAGTTTGGCTTCAGCTACTAGGAGCAATAAACTGATTTTTCTGTAAGCTGTACCCAGAAGAGTCCATCTTAAATGAACCATCCAGGTGCCCACATGATGTAAGTCTTATCATCAGTCTGGAAATCTCTTTCTGTGAAGTATGTTGAACTGTTCAAGTAAAAGGAATATACTGCATGACATTTCCAGGTAATCAAGTTAGATGTATTTCTCCACATGAGATAGCTACAAATGGTTGCTTATGAACAAAAGCCAGGCCAGCTGTTATTCATGTTAATTGTTAACATTATTCTGAACAACAAATATATTTGAGTAAATCATGATGGTTTTCTGGAGAAATCATGCATGTGAGAACAGGTGAAGTTTCCCTCGCAAAAATATTTCAGTATTGTTTCTCATAGCTGTACAGTGTACCACAAGAGTACTAGGATTTTTTTTATGCTGATCTTGTAAATGTCAGTAACAGATTTCTCCTCAAAAAGACAGGGGACTCGGTGTCAAGAAAGTTCAGATAATATAAGCTTTGGGTATATATTATTTTCTAAATGAAAAAAAAAAACCACAACAAACAACCCACCCTGTAAATACAAGAGCACTTTTACTATAACTTTGAGTTCATTTTATCATTCATCTGGAAAGGTTTTCACTTCCCTGCAATTAGTTTAATCGCAGTTTATCTTAGGGGACGGCCCATGGAATCAATGTGCTGTGCAATAACTAGCTGACTGCATGATCTGATTAACACTACCTTGTTATATCCTTCCTTCTTTTTTTTTTTTTTTTGTCCTGGTCACTCTTACTCTTTCCACCCACTGCAGAGAGACTCTAACTCCTCAGAGCAGGAACTGTGCCATCCTCAGTGTTCATGATTCATGTAGTACAGACAGCTGCCAAACCTTATAGGATTTCTTCTTCTTCAACAATTGCATTACAAATAAAAACATATATTACTAACTCTCATTGATTTTAGTAGAGGTAACTAAAGAAAGCCCATATAAATATCAAATCAAAACAATCAGACATGAGAAAGAAGCAACAAGAAAAAAAGAGTCATTAATTTATATTTGATCATCTCTACCCTTAAAATACAAAATCTTCTTATAAGCATCTGTTCCAGCTGCTATAGATACAGTATAAAGCTCTGGGTTTTTTTCCCTTCTGTGGCAAGTGAGGCATTTATTCCTACTATGTTTGGTCCATCAAATAATTTATATCAGAAGAAACCAAATATAAGTGCCTCAGTAATGGAAAAACTTAGTTAATTCATTGATAACCAAATGGGGAAGACAGAAAACATTAAATATTATAATTTAAAATGTTCCAATGTGCCTTTTTATAGAAAAAGTAATTGCATGGATGTTAAATATTCACACTGAAAAGTAGTTCTGAAAAATTGCCCATGTTAAATTTGTCCCCCATCAAGTTTCTATTTTCTAACATTACAACGCAGTCCAAGAAATATTTGGGTTTAACTTGTTCTTCTGATATTAATGCAGGCTATAAGAAAACCATCTCAAATAAAAAATATCTCAAAGAATAATTAAGTTTTTTTTTCAGTCTTGCTACAAGATGACCACTCTATTGAGACTGTGGTGACCTCACTGTGACTATTCAATGAGTCTGCAATGCTTCACAGTGAAGCTTTTTGCTTTATGCTAATCAGTATTCATTATTTGCAATTAAAAACATGTGCTTTTATCATTTCACAAACATTTGATTGTGACAGCTAATTCAATGCTAGCTTTGTTTTCAATTTCAAAGAAGTGTAAACCAATTGAATCACAGTTACTGTGATGACATAAATTTACTATTAAGGATATAGACAATTATACTATTGCAATGGTAAGGGATCCATGTATGTCATACTTTTAAGGGAGTTTATGTCCTAGCATAGTAATGCAATGTAGCTCTGTTAATCTACAAACTCTGGTATCTTTTAACTAAGCCGTCTCCCTAGTAATCATTCATGCCAATGTTAAACTTTTTATAGTTGTTAAAACAAAAGTGCTTATTCATCTTATAAATGACATCATTATGCTTTGAGAATAGG
>WAAD01016979.1:49380-67197 GCA_013389945.1 Fregata magnificens | reverse complement strand
CATTTTTAGCCCTCAGTGAAACCTCTTCTATACCACTGTGTGTTCATTTAAAAACAAAGAAACAAACAAAAACATGTGTTTTGCCTATCAAAAAAAAAAAAAATTGCTGAGAGGAAATATCTTTGCCTGATACAGACAGTTCAAGAGAAACATGAGGAAAAAGAACCATAAAGTGAAAGGTAGTAACACCACAAGACTAAATGCACCTCTACTGGTCACTTACACCTGTAAGCTGAAAGTTGCAAGATTTATTAATCATGAAAACATTTTTGGAAAAAAAGCCTAGTGTGTGGGACATAGCTCCTTATGAAAAAGTCTCTAAAATGCCATTGCCTGGGGTATCTGGGATTTGGAGTCAAGCATCCCTTAGGTCCCTTCCAGTCCCGTGTTCTTGGTGAATCTCTTTGCTAGCACACAAAGGTCCCAAACCTAAATAAGAGCTGGTATGTTCCCATTCCCTAGCCATGCCCCACTTTCCCTAGTCACATTCATTCTTTCCACCACACTACTAGCAAAAAAGTGATAAGCCAGAATCATGCCTGCTAATCAGAGCAGGATTTTATATTATGTAATTTTTAATAAATACATTTTGTCTTGCTTGTTCTTTTCATCTGTGGAAACAATAACTCAAACACAAGAAAATCACAGGACCATCCTTATAAACAGTAGCATGCTCAGATAACACGATGATATATATTCTCTACTCTCAAGGGGAAAAAATGAGCTAATACCACCACCATTACACTTAAAAAGGAACTTATTTAGATAAATTCAGAAACAAACATTTCCTTTTTCTTTTTTTATTCCTCACAAATAAACTCCAAATTTGGTTTGCTGGATGAGTGAAAAATAGATGGGATGTTTACTGTCAACACTAAAAAATGTCTCTGCCACTGACTTTTATTTTCTTTGGTGTAAGCAAGATCAGGGAGTTTTGTAGGCTTTTTGGGATTGCCTTAATCAAGCCTGTGAAACCAATAGAAAGATTTCCTTTTGGGTCTCATTCATTAGTTATTAATTCTTTACTCTCTGGGAGTCAACTGCTACACATGTCTTTCTTCTTTATATTTAACAAATAACTAAAAAAAATGCATCTCAATTAATCAGATGAACAATTTAATTTAAAAAAAAAAAAAAGACATTATGAAAACTGTATGAATTCTCCTGCCTGGAAGAATGAAATCTCAGGTTATAAAGACTAAATAGCTCAGTTTTGTCACAGATATGTGAGATCCTGAAGCGTCAATGATCTTCTGTTTCCTGAAATATGTTGAGACGTCACATATAGAAGTTGCCATTAACACCTCCCGCTGTTGCTGTGAATCACTTCAGTTCTGTCATACGCAGTACGTTAAAGCTTTGGATTAAGGTCCACATGAGCAATACAAGCTTTGAAGACAGCTGTAGACCTCTTGTCTTCGAGCAGTGCCTTCATTTAACATTGCTGTATATGACTTAGAATATGCAATTTAGTGGTTACATTTCTTGGATACTGAGAGAGATGGCCTGCTATATACAAATAAAATAAGCAGATTTCTCCTTCGGCTGTGACAGGCTTTCACTTGAGGAGCAAGAAAGTCTGTTTATTTCAGGAAACTTAAAATAACAATAATTTCCCAACATACATCCCTTCTATTTTAATAGAAATTAACCTCCTATTAGCACTAAATTTATTAATAAGGATAAACACTATACATATGAGTCAGGATTAGGTAGTAACCAAAATCCTGATTACATTAATATAACAATGTACATATACATATGTATATGCCTACACATAAACATTATCAGCCATTCCAGAGCCACAACAGTGCTGGAAATTAGGCTCAGAATTCCCCACAAAAGACAAAGCAAATATTCGCTGATACTGGTTTTATCAGCTTCTCTGGTTACAGGAGTGGGTTTTTACTTCATCAACAATCACATAATATATAACAGCTGAGTGTATATATGTGACTGTGCGTGTGTGAAAAGCATATGCCTGTTCCTACTGTATTATGTACCATATGAAGCGATTTGAATACAACAGTAATATATGTCCTTATTTAGAAACAAAGAAAAATTTTCTTTCTTTGCACTGGTGCATAGAACAATGATGCTGAAATTCATGCAGAATTAACTGTCCTTTCTAAACAACTTCCAAGACAAATCCCATATGTTCTCTGCTCCTTTCCTTGCCATGTTTTCCTCTTCCAAACATTGCTGCAACTGTATTAGCATTTGAATGTTTCAAAACATCTGNCTGAAGAAACAGATGGTTCCAGTTAACTCTTTGCATGTATGGTTAAATACACAAGTGCTCCTCATCTAACATTTTTCTAAATCTGGAAGACATAATACTGTTTCCCACACAACATAGAATATGGGCCTAGATATTTTTAGAAATGGGAAAAAAATGATGGTGTAGAATCTACCTTTCACTTTTCTACTTGAAAGTATCTCAGGGATATGTTTTGATGTGGAGTACATGTTCACACAATGCAGCAATAAGGAATAAAATTTCTCTTTCAGAGTCACGCATTGTAAAACTGCCTAGTCACCAACTTATATACCAGTAGGTCCAAGGTGACATTGGCTAAAAATACTTAACATCGGAGCCTGAAAGGTGTCTGGGCTGTTAACTGACACTTCAGAGGGAGTTAAGGTCCTTTATAATTGTAAGCATCTGGGCATTAATGACTTAGAGATTCAATATTCAAAAGTAACTTAAGTAATTAGAAGCCCAGGCTGAATTGAATTGCGATTAGTCTGAGGTTCCAAAGGGCCATATTTTTGAAGCTACTCAAATATCTTGAGTTGTGTCTGATTGGTTAGTGAGATTTCTAAGAGAATAAGAGGTATAAGAGAATAAGAATTCACTGTAAAACCAATTTAATTTTCAGTTCTGAAAATGGACCTGTGTTCTTATATTAATGGAACACTTCTGAAAACATTATTAACAATCTGTCATAAATTGTGTTGTTGAGCAATAAATACCCGTTCTCTGCAGCTTTAAAATACTGAATCTTTATCCTTTATACCCAAATACTCTATGTATATTTTTCTTGAGGCAGCAAAATGCTTTAAAATTCCAAAAATGATGCTCACCACTTTAAAAGAAAAATATATGGGACTAACAAAATGCACACTACTGTACAGGGAGCTGGTGAAGTTTAATTACAGTTACTTGTAAAATTCTTTGAGATCTCAGGTAAAAAGGACTACAGAATTGCATATGATGATGATATTGATGATGATGATCATTATTGGTTCTGGGAGCTATCTGTGTTTTCATATAAATTGCACTGTTTTCAAGGTGTATGCAGTAGGCCTCAAATAGATTTTCTCTGTTGTGTTCAGACAAATTTTGTGAAGGAAGCTACATGTGACATAGTGCTCCAAACTCACTCAGTTACTGTGTGCAGTAAAAGGTTTGCATTCCTCAGTGAAGTCACAGACAAAACTAAATGTGCCATTTTATTTAAGATGATAAAGACCAGAAAACAGGTGTTTTGATGTCCACAGAATTTATGTCACTTTCCAGACAAGACAACACCTGCTTTTTCGCTCCTACAAACGATTGAATCATTTAAATGTTCATTACTTGGTAAACCGTTGAGACTTGTATGACAATCACTTCATCAAGGATGTGCTACAGGGAACAGGAAAAGGGAGAATTCATCGTGACTCTACTAGCAAAAGTCAGCTTGAATACAGACTAACATTCCCTTGATCATTGAGCTGGACAGAAAAGCAGAAGAGACATAGCCAACTAGGTCAGAATATAGCTAGCATCAAGTATGGGGAAAGATAAGGCTGTGCTATTATAACTAATATTATAATGGTACTGTGGATGCTCAGCTCAGGTTGTATTCCTTCTTTTTACTAAGCCTGGGGTAACCATACTGCTAGCCATACTCATGCCTCAGCAGGGTGATAGAGAAATGCTTGTATCACTTGTAAGTATGGCTGCAAGCTGAATACTTTGCCTGCATGTGTGTTTCGGAGCTACTGCCACTCACACTGGCAATATAACGTGGAAGTGTTCAGTAAGAGGCAATAGGGGTAGTAATCAACTACCTAAACCTAGGTATTCTGTGCTATCCAAGATACCTGTGAGGAAGATATGAAACAGGACGCAGCAGCAGAAGACAGAGGTCATTGTGAGCGATCTAAGCTTAGGGCAACTGATTCCCACGCAATTTGCCCTGAAGTGTTTATCATTTCAAGGCACAGCAAAGGAAGCCCAACAGCTGAGAGGCAACATAACTTGCTCATGATTATACAGCACAGAGGAAGTGCTGGGGGTAGAAAATGTGTCCAAATCCCAGTGTGGTATTTGCAATGTCCAGATGTTATCCAGAGCTGAAGAATCTCACAGCATGTGCAACCACAGACAGTTCCAGATGATTCTTTCTGGAAAACTCCTGAAATAATAGTTCATTTCCTTGTAGCCACACCGTTATGGGCTTGGGGAGGCGTATTGCATTTTTTCCATTCCCAACAGAAATGATCACTATTCTCAGTGTGTTACCATCATTGTCTTGATGCATTTAACCTAGTATTGTCTTTTGTGGTCAATTTTGTTGTAAGTACACAAGCAACTCAAGCCTTCACGTTATTTTCTTTTCCTTCCAACTCAAAGTGTTAAATATAGTAAATGTTCACTTAGAAAATCAAGGGGAGCAAAAAAGGAATTCTGTGGGAAGTGGAAAAGGACAAATATAGATGAAAAAGATGTGAGGTGAAAAAGATTTCTGTTGAGAATGACGATTCAGGAGCGTAGAGAGCTTGATGAAGGAAGTACCTGTCAGAGAACAGAACAAGAAGGAATCAGTCATACCAGAAAAATGTAAATCACTCTTGGATCAAAGCCTGACAGATTAGCTTTTACATATTTTTACACTGCTTTGCACATGAATTATCTGTGGTCTTACTGTAAGGTTTGAAAAATACTATATAGTAATAGCAAAAGTAGATGTGCATTAAAGAATCAAAGCTTCTTGATAGCTCACAGGTACTTTAGATGTTACCTTTATTTTTCATTTATCTAATTATACACATTGTTTCAGGTATGATACAACTTTCTGAAAAACCAGATGACAGGCTTATAAATCAAGAAAAAAATTAAAACATTTGCCTTTGAAACTCTGTAGATAAATGTTAAGTGAAGATACACTCAGTTGACTGTGGTCCACACCCTCAAGGAAAAAAAGAAATGATATGTGGCTGCAGAAAACAGCAGGAGCTTCTGATAAAGAAATCAGAGAAAGGGCTAAGACTGCAAAGATTCAGCTGCCACATTAGTTGTCTGTATCCAAAATGTGGATGCTCATCCTTCTTCTTTACTCAATTGCCTGCAATGTTTACTTATCTTTTGAAGCAAAGCAAGTCAAATTTGTGACAACAACAAGGTCTCCAGGGACAAGGAAGTCTGTTTCAAAGCATTTTAATGCACCCCCCAACTGAAGTCTCACATCTGTGGTGGGTTGACCCTGGCTGGACGCCAGGTGCCCACCAAAGCTGCTCTATCACTCCCCCTCCTCAGCTGGACGGTGGAGAAAAAATATAACGAAAGGCTCGTGGGTTGAGATAAGGACAGGAAGAGATCACTCAGCAATTACCGTCACGAGCAAAACAGACTCAACTTGGGGAGATTAATTTAATTTATTACCAATTGAATCAGAGTACAGTAATGAGAAATAAAAACTAAACCTTAAAACACCTTTCCCCCACCCCTCCCTTCTTCCCGGGCTCAACTTTACTCCTGATTTCTCTACCTCCTCCCCCCGAGCAGCGCAGGGGGATGGGGAAAGGGGGTTGCGGTCAGTTCATCACACGCTGTTTCTGCCGCTCCTTCCATCTCAGGGGGAGGACTCCTCACACTCTTCCCCTGCTCCAGAATGGGGTCCCTCCCATGGGAGACAGTCCTCCATGAACTTCTCCAACATGAGTCCTTCCCACGAGCTGCAGTTCTTCATGAACTGCTCCAGCATGGGTCCTTTTCACAGGGTACAGTCCTTCAGGAACAGACTGCTCCAGCGTGGGTCCCCTGCAGGGTCACAAGTCCTGCCAGCAAATCTGCTCCAGTGTGGGCTCCTCTCTCCACAGGTCCACAGGTCCTGCCAGGAACCTGCTCCAGTGCGGGCTTCCCATGGGGTCACAGCCTCCTTTGGGTGCATCCACCTGCTCCGGCATGGGGTCCTCCATGGGCTGCAGGTGGATATCTGCTCCACCATTAACCTCCATGGGCTGCAGGGAGACAGCCTGCCTCACCATGGTCTTCACCACGGGCTGCAGGGGAATCTCTGCTCCGGTGCCTGGAGCACCTCCTCCCCCTCCTTCTTCACTGACCTTGGTGTCTGCAGAGTTGTTTCTCTCAAATATTTTCACTCCTATCTCTGGCTGTAGTTGCGCAGGTTTTTTACCCCCTTCTTAAATATGTTATCCCAGATGTGCTACCACCGTCGCTGATGGTCTCAGCCTTGGGCCAGTGGCGGGTCCGTCTTGGAGCCGGCTGGCATTGGCTCTATCGGACATGGGGGAGGCTTCTAGGAGCTTCTCACAGAAACCACGCCGTAGCCCCCCACTACCAAAACCTTGCCACGCAAACTCAATACAACATCTAAGCCCTGTTGGGATCTGCAAGCTAGGAGTGCCTCACTCTCTGTTGCTAGTGCACCTGGTCTGGTACTCTGCAAGATCAGTACCTACAGATGAAAAACAGATGGAAGGAAAACCTCCTTGTATCCAAGGATCACTGGTTTGAGTACTTGCCTTGAATGGAGGATACATGTATTAAATTTTTCCTCCTGCTGCTAGTAATTTGGGTACTTCTAAAACCAGAAGGCAATAGGTTTTCAGAGTAAGGCTGAGCTTTTTATGGTCTAATCAAAGTCATGGAATCAGACAGAAAATGATCTACAGTCTTGTGGCCTGGGCATTGAGCTGAGCAAATGGGAAGTTTATTTCATTACCTTTTCTATCTCATACTTTTCAGTTTCAGAACAATTTTTCTCAATTTTTTCCTTCTTTTTCTTTCTCTCCTTCATTACACTGTCCAGTAAGGGTCAGCTTTCAGAGGAGAAACTGAAAATATCTTAATATCAAACAACATTTTAAGCCACTATCTCAGTTGCGTGAAGCAGGAAAGCAGTGAAAAGGTGTAATGGGACCCATCTTTTTCAAATTTCTCTTCTGTCTCTTTACTAGATTTTTAAACTAGGTGGAGAGAGAAGAAACTGACTTTGAAATAAATAGATTACTCCCTTGTCATGTTCTGAAAGAAAAGGGCAGAAGGGAGGCCAAGGAAGAGTGGCAAATTTTGTTGCGAGTATGTAAAAAATTAGGTACCTTTTAAGTAGACACTTAAATGTAAGATTTTACTAGGGGTAAGTTTAAATATTTTCCTAGCACTTCTCACTGGATAATGCAAGTGGTATCCCTAAAAGTCTATTGTCCCCTTGTAAGGTCTCAACAGTTCAGAGCTCAAGCTGTAGAACACACCCGGTTGTTAAATGCATGAGACCCATCTTTTAAAGGGTACCATAGGATTCAGCACTGAGCCTAAGTCCCGTTTATAGATCCAGTCCTATACTGTCAAAGTTGCAGTTTTCTTTGAGAAGGAAAAGCAGACACTGAAATTTTAGAATAAAGAAAATACATTATCTATTTAAAGCAAATGGAAAATCACGTAGATTGATTGAAATTCATCATTTGACTGAGAGAAGAGTCCTCAGCCTACAAATCATGGGTTTTCCAGGGTAAAATGAGGAGCTGCATTTGATTGCCTGTGCTCAAGAGCTATTTAATGTGAACTGCAGGAGATAGTCTACATTGCAGTACACTGAAATGGAAAAGATGCATAAAGACAAGCCCCTTGTCACTGAAAGACAAAAGGCCAAAAGCAATTATTATTAAATCACTGTGATAGCAAGATAAAGATTGAGCTCTGCAAGCAGCACAGAGATTGGAAAATGTTAAGTGTAGGCCAATACAAAACTCTCAGCCCAGCACCAGGTGTTGTGCACTGAATCAAGTAAGAGAAAACATTCTCCAAAACAAAATGTATAAATACAATGAAATTTTGTCCACACATACACCCACATTTTTTCTAATTCATGGGTCTTTGTCAAACTGGCTCATTATAGCTCAGATGGTCACCAACGTATTCTATGCACTGGCATTTGCTATGCAGTGATCCAGTTAAAAGTACCTTGAGTCCTGTGTGATCCACTAAATTATATATTATACTATTCACTATTGAACATGGCTTTGCAAATAGCATCTGCCATGGAAGACATCATTTTCAGAATATCAACATGTAGCTCTCTCCAGTCTGACATGTTGATGCTGCAAATGGATTGAGAAAATTCCCAAAGGATAAAAAAAAGAGTAGTGCACGTAACAAATGGGATAAAAATATTTCATAGGTAAAAAATACTTATACAAAATAATAAAATCAAAATAGACAAAAAGCGTAGATGTTTTGCTTATCCCCAAAACATACATAAATATTAACATGTTCTACCACTGCTTTAATTAAACTGATTCTGACATGAAAAAAAGTAATACCTCTTAGGAAGCATTCATTAATTCAGGGCAGGAAAAGAACACAAACTAGAATAACTAGATAAAAAAATCTTTAAGAACTGGAGAATAAAAATACAAGAACACAAGTGTCAAATTTACTATAAATAATCTAAAAAAAGGTTAAACTCAAAAGGGACTACACTGAGAAAAGTAAAAATAGAAATATCTAGGTATCCAGTTGAAGTATCAAAGTATATTAATGCAAAAAATGATTCACCTTAGAATCTGCTAGAGTAAAAAGCAAAGTCCTGAAATGGGAAAAGCAAAAAAAAAAAAAAAAAAAAAAAAAAAAGAAGGGAAAAAAAGAAAATAAGAGAGAAGAAAGAAACAAAAAGAAATGGAATTAAAAGAAACAGAAAAAATAGGCTAGATAGCAAAAACATCCCTGACAGCAAAAATAACTAACACTAATATAAATAACCTTTATCTCTATATGATCATTAAATGTCACCCATATACCCAATCCCCGAAAATAAACATGGCATCAGTTTGTCTCACTGAAGCAGAATATTTGCATCCTATAGCTACACCTACGGTATAACTCAATATCAGTGAATTTGTGCAGGGTGTGCTCAGGAAAGAACCTAGCCTTGTGCTTCTATATACGTTAATGCAAACATTCTATTGACATTTTGCCAGAAGAACAGTTCAATGAGCATTTTTATCACTGTATTCATCAAAATAGCCAATACCACAGGAAGAAAAGATCTGTAGAATCCAGACTACTTTGCCACGGGCCGGGATCACCCAGCAGTATAAAACTGAGGCATTATACTGAAGATTTAAAAGGAAAATGTTATGCATTGCATTTCTGGACCTTCTAAAAAACATTATAAAACAAAATTAGGAATGTAAAAAGGGAAGGGTGTGGACTTCAATCTCTGTTTTGAAATATGACTAGAGATTTGGGAAAAGAAGAACAAATAAAAGACTATTCCAAATCAAAACCATCCTACTATAACCTATCATTGTTGTCTAGTAAATTGGAATGAGGTCATTATCTTTATTCTTGCTTTTTCCTTGTCTGAGGGGATTGGTGGAAGGAATGGCTGATGTACTGGATTTTGATAGCAAGCAAAGTACAAAATCCTGCTTCTGTATATTTAAACATGTAAAGTATCATATATATCTGGTTTCATATTTGACAGATTTATCCCTTAGCCTAGTTCAAGTTGTAAAAGCAATTCTAAGAAATTCTTTGTGTTTTCTAGAAGCTTAGCTACACAGGGGTAAACTTGATTTCAGTAATTTAGACCACATTAAAATGAGCTATGTTACATATGTACTGGAGGGAAGTATAACAGTTTCCACCAAGGTAATTATGAAGTTTTCATAGTTTTTTACCATAAAAATAGTCCCCAAAGTGCATGTAGATCAGTACTAATGAAAATAACAAATAAATAACTTTAATGATGAGAAAAGTGGCATCATGGGATAGTAGTTCATTCTTTAAACTCGACTTTAATGCTGGAAATAAACCAGTAATTTTATGTATGTTCTGATTTAACAGTCAGTGCATTGCTAGTTAAGCCATTATATCTTCAGTGTTCAAATGGATGGCACTGGCATTAATTCTTTTATCACTTATTTCCACCAGTATGGAATCATGAATTTGACTAGATTCAGAGGGACCTAAAATTGGAAAGGGAGTCCTAATCTTAAAAACTCCATGGTTTTTCAGATTAAACATCTTGCAGAGTTTGAAAATGGTTGAATAAGCCATTGGCAATACTGTTTAAAAGGCAAACGGAGAGGCCAAGACTGCGTGTCAGCCCAAATGTAAAGTGAAGGAGGAGAAGAAAGCAGAACTTTGGCTGTATGGAATCTGTCACACCTTTGAGGAGAATTTAGGATTTAGGTAAGGTAACATGACCACCAGGGAGGTTATTATTTAGTTTTGATTGCTGCTGCAGTCTTCTGAAAAAATAATGCCCTTTTATTTTGAACAAGCTCTTGTCTGCCACTGAAATCCATTGCTGCCATAATGTGTCAAAAGGAAGTCTAAACAGGTGCAAAAATATCAAGCCAAAAGCACAATGAACAATCACAAGTATGGTAACCTGATAAGCCAGGCACAGAGTCAGGAGAGTTAACAGGATCCCATTATAACAATGTATAGCCATGGATCTGCCACTTGGAAGAAACACATGCAGAGTCAGGGGAAGCAGCACAACTTACATAAAGAAAGGGTGGAAAAAAATATACTGATTGATAATTAAAAGGTTTGCCTTCTAATTTATCTGTCCAAATTTATGTCCAGACACCAACACCGCAAATGTTTAGAGCTGGGCAAGTCATCTTTATGGTCAAACCAGAGAAACAGACAAACCCAGGTGTGTGTGTCTGTTTCTAGATGATTCCTTAAGCAGGTCAAATGGGTCATGCTTAAGAAGTGAAAAGTTCTGAGAGAGGAATCCCACCACTGGAAGTTAGACCTCTTGGTAAAATCTCAGAACAGTGCTGTGCCACAGGTTCCCGTTATTTAAAACAGAATAATATTATGTCGCTGTTGGAGTAATTAATGCACTAAAGATCTTCTAGCACAAAGATGCTGTAAACCGTGGAATATTATTAATTGTCTTTATAAAGATTAAAAAATACATATTTATCTTTACCTTATCAAGCTCTTCGCCTTTTAGCTGCATTATACCTACTGCGTAAGTACTGTAAGAAAACAGATGTGCAATGCAATCAAAAAGAATGGGATGCTACGTGAGTCAGAACAACAGTACTTAGCCAGGGGCTCATCATCTCATAGATAAAGTACATGGAAAACATTGTTAAACTCTTACTTTGCATGTCAGTAACATCCATTAATTTTAACGTGCCAGTTGGAATTTCTGCTATGATAATTGAGACAGTAAATTTACTCATTTTGATGAACATGCAGAATAAATAAAAAAATAAATGAATACAAGCATGGTCAGATAAGGAAAGACATAAAATACTGTGGATATTAAACATTGTCTGTTACCTTAATAGGCTGAATGAATCATAGAACAGAATAAGTCCTGTTATATAAATATAAGTCATATTTGGTAGATTTTTCACAAGTGAAATCCAAGGTCGGGAGTCATGTGATCAATTTCTGTAACCTTTTTTAAACAAAATAAGGAGAACCCTAGAGGCACACAAAAATGTAAAAGACTATTACTTCATTCATGACTGAAACTGGATACTATCACATTTCTGATTACTTCAACTTAGAGATGTTGTTTTAAGATGGACAGATCTACCACTCCAAGCTGTCAGAGCAAAATGCGAGCAGTCAAACCATTTTTGAATGGTAATCTCCAAAGCCATTTTTGTCTTGTATGCATAAAATAAACACAACAGTGCTGTGAGAAGTCATGATCTTCCTCTGAAAGTCACAATATTTTCTTACATATAACTCAAGATTATAAAAAAAGTTTAATTTATTAGTGTATGCAGGTAGTACAAGTTTATCCACCAGATCCCTTTCCCTCTGTGCAAAGAGGAATAGATTTCTCTCCGCCTTCTGGTGTGCAGCATGAGTGTATTACCTAAGTATGTTGCTTATCTTCATACTTATTTTCAAGAAACATTACATATGAGGCTTTACATTATCTGGAAAATGAATTATGCATGTGACAATATGGCACATCCCTCAGTCAGCCTATTTCTAGTGTCTACTCTGCGTCTTCTGCCATCACATGCTGTGATCAAAAATAATCTTGTTTCTCTGAAGTTGCTTTGTTCTTGGGTTTTTCCTATTATCCCCAGGAAGGAATTACTTTAACTTTCTCCCTAACAAATACTATTTGCAAACACAATAAAGTTATATTTAAATCACCAAAGATTAACCGAAGCAGCAGGAGGCCAAGGGAAGGTGCTATCTCTTCAGAAAGCAAAATAAGAGCTTGGGAAAGCTGAAGGTTTTGCAGGGTTTGGATTTGTATATGGTTTTTATATAACTAGGAGTACCAAAGGTTAGAAATTAGTAATATAAAGTTGTTGTTTAGTGCCTGTCTCTCTCTGACTCCTGTGCCAGTTATGTTTATTTGATACTGATGATTCTCTTAATGGATGACACACTATTGAAGCTAGTCAGCTTTGGCCAACTCAATACTACAGCAAGATACTGAGTTGGCTCTTTTCAGATCAGGTATTTTAACATTGTAGAAAATTTTTTGGCTCACCTGATGCCAAAACCCATTCTTTCTCAGGAATTCTTCTGAAGCTGTTCTCAGGCCAGACCACTTTGTAAAACAGCATAACATATTTGCAAAGATGGCAGTCTTTTTAGTTGTGTGTAGCAAGAGAAGTTAATTGGCCTCTTACTTCTAATGAGGGATGTTTCTCTGTCTGTTTCTCAATGTATGAAATTTCCATCTCTATATAGGGCGGTCTGTGGAATAGCACATACGCTGTCTTGAGTCAGCTTGGAACCATTCCACCTTCCACATCCCCACAGTCTTCTTAAGAGGAAGTGAACTGAGCGCCTCCATCTGTACTGATAAATATAGAAGGACCAGAGAGCAATCCATGTCCTATCCCCCGCCATGCAGGACCAACAAGCATGCATTTATACTTTTTATTAGTTAGCCCCAGCAACATCAGATTTATCTTTTTAGTTCCAGTAGACCAAAGCAGAGCCGAGATGCTGTGCCAGCAGTTAAGCTGTGTGTGTGATTAAGGGGTGCAGTGCTAAGGTCAGTCGCTGGCCCTCCTGGGAACCCAGTAAAATGTGGCTTTGAGACAAAATACATAGCCATGTGAGATACTTAGGTCTTGATCAAGAAATATAATGATCAGGTGCCTGCCCAGACCATGTGTGAGGAATATGCATGTTACCAGCAGAAAGTTAGAAAACTCAGAATGGAATCCAACCTGACAAGCGCACTGAGAAGAGAATCACCTTAATTCTGCATATAATGCAGAACCAGCAAAATCTAACTAAAAAATAGCATTTAAGACCTTGCTAACTCCTAAGCACACCTCCTCAGGCATCCTCGTTAGCTGCCTACAAGGAAACACGTTCTCTCAGTTTGAATAGATGGCTCAGAAGGAACTCTTGAAAGTACCTTCCTTGGCGAAGCCTCTAACATCAGCCCATTTTACAAAAATGGAGTGGCAGCTCATCTATCATTACCTGAGTCCTAAAAAACAGATGTTTCCTCTTCCTTGATCCCTCAGGGAAAGTTGAGGCCTCTTTGCTGAGTCAAAGGCTCTTTTAAGCCTTCAGTGTTGTCCAGTGGATAGTCATGACAATCCGTAGATTTAAGCAAACCAGGCCAGATGTAAAATATATTTGGTGGGTAAAACTGTGTGATACCTCTCTCGAGTGAGCTTTAGGCACTTCACAGAGACCATGATAATTTTAAATGGCTCCCTGATCAACCAACAAGATGTTTTGAATTCTACTCTGCGGCATGAACAATTTCTCAAGTACTGTAAAGGAAGAACAAACATCCATTCTAGGTTGGCGGGAGCTCTTGATGCTGTACACTTCTCCCTGTCTGAAAAAACAAATGACATTATGTTTAGCTTTCTTTTAAAAATTACCTCAACCTTAAAACTAGCTATGGGCACAAATTACTGAAGAAAAAAATTCATGAACTTGAACTCCTTTTAGAGTGCAAAGCCACTGATGTTACAAAGTTCAGTGACCTGTAATAACTATCATTTTTTCCGTTGACCCATAGTAACAATTGACCTGGACTGGAACTAGCAACACTCAATAGCACATTTCCAATTGTTTTTAATGTTCCACTTTCCAAGACACGCACACACACACACAAATGTCAGTCTACATCAGACAGTCCAGCTTTTAATCTGGTTATGCTTTTGGTGACAATAAAACTAAAATCATAAAACAAGAAGGTAATGAATGTAATATCAAGTAAATCAACAGACCATTGTGCAGAAAATCAAAGATAATCTTATGTCTTTGAAAAAAAAAATATCAATATTAATCATGCTATGATATGTGGAAACAACTGTGTTTGTTTATAAAAGCTAGTATGTTGTGTAAAGCTGAAAGGCGAGAGACGGATGTTGCTGTTTCAGAAGGTCAAGCATGGCAATCCATGTGTAAGGAGGAAAGTTGCTCACTAACAATTAGTAACATATATGCTGGACGTATATATGTCATACACATCACACAAATTTATATTCGAGGATCTTTATACATCCACAAAATGGTTTCAGTATCAAGAAGATTTGTAGTTAACGCAGTACAAACCATTTCTTTCAGAGGTTGATGTTTCTACTTTCACTCAGCAAAAGAATAGCAGTAATCCTTAGTTTCAGACTGATCAGAATGAGATCTGAGTTAATATTGGATTGAAAATTAAAAAAAAAGTTTCATTTCCATGGTTCACTTAGAAAGTACCTCCTCCCCTGTGTTGATCTTCCCATTGTTGAATGTTTTTAAAACTTAAACAAATTACTTATTATCAGATGAATGATTCATTCAAGAAAAGTATTTTAATGCCAATGACCATCTGTGGAAAACTACCTTGAATAACATGCAGCAAATACAACAGGGACATTTTATTTTTTGCTATCTTTGTAGCATGATGCACACAATTAAAATCAGAATGTATTCAGTTTCCGTTATTTTAGGGTTCCTTGGATTGTTACTTTTTGCTCTGCTGCAAGATCTTCTCAGTCAATTTACTTGCAATACATATTCTATACATAGAGGTACTATTTATGCATATATCAATTTTTGAAGAGATGTACCAGAAGGGCAATCTACCATGTAAAAGCTGTTCCGGCTAGCAGTTCTATGCTCCTGTTCATTGGCTAGACAATTGAAATGGAGCTTTTTATATCCCTAAGGAATGGGAAAATACTAACAAACATCTTGGTTATGCTGTTAACACTGCCACATTAGATGGTACGTTACTAAAATAAAGTTTGAAATAGAAATTTACATTAATTGCTATTTCATTCACAATCCCATATTACCCTGAATGAGGAGAAAAAGGTTTTACCCTTGTGTAGAGGCTGCTCATTTTTCCATGAATTATGCATTTCCATTTTTTAACAAAAAAAAAAAGAAAATTGTTTTTTCCCTGAAGAAATTCACTATATGAAGAAGTAAAACACTAGGTAATTTTATTCTATGCTGTAGGAAATGCCTTTTTACTTTTATTAAACTGCTTGCTGAGTTTCTGATTTCTTGAATTAAATGGTTATTATGTGGAGCCCTAGAGATGTGCAGCACTGGGAAGAGGGAGGAAGTCAAATTCTAATCTTGACTTTTCAATGCTGCTTAAAAAACACCTCAAATTTGTCAAATGAAAGTGCTATCTTATTGTGGGTAAAAATTTCAAGCATCATCTTCCTACAAGTTAAGTTATTTTCTTCACTTACCTGAGTTAAATTGTTTATGTATGAAGAAAAAAGTGGTGTCTGGTGAATAAAGCTAATAGTTCATAAAAAATAATGTATATAATGAATTTTGATTTTCTGAAACTATGTCAGGGATAGATCACTATTTTTTTCCTATCAGAGGTAATTATTGTCCAAAATGATTGTGAAGTAACATCTGTAAATATTTCTTTACTGGTAATCTGTGAGAAGTGTGCTGCTAGTGTCCAATATTTAGGCT
The DNA here is from genome assembly GCA_013389945.1 of Fregata magnificens. Lineage (NCBI taxonomy): Eukaryota > Metazoa > Chordata > Aves > Suliformes > Fregatidae > Fregata > Fregata magnificens. The sequence goes on along the minus strand of WAAD01016979.1, from coordinate 51,044 downwards.
CTTTGGATTCAGCAGTGGTCTCAAAGTATATTGCTAATTATTCTAAGAGTATGGTTTAAAGTCACATCTGCAGTGTAACTATTGTGGCTACACATTCAGCACTCTCTTTCTCTATAATGTACCTTTAAACAGATAAAATTCAAACATCTGTATCTGAGCTACTCACTCTAGCCTGCATTTCTAGTTGGGAGAGAAACAGACCCATCCAGAGAGCAATTTGTCTCAATCGTTTTAGACACCTATCTCTTTCAGTTACATGCCTGGGAAATGTCTATATCTCAGGAAGAAAAAAAAGAGCCTAGACTGCATGCCTGATTTTCGGATATCAAAGTTAGAGCAAGCAAACCCCACCTTTTCTAATGAGTAATCCTCTCTTTCTACTACGTATGAAAGTTTATCAAGACAGAAGTACGATTTTGATGTGACCAAATGCTTTTACAAACTCAGGAAAATCTGTATTTGGATGAACCTCAGAGTAGGTTTGGCTCCCACCGTTTGTTCAGCTCTGCCGAGTGAACCCAGGGCCTCCGCAGAGAAAACACTCTTGTCTCTTATCTCAGTAGGGAGCTGAGTGATCAGAGCGACAACATGAACAATAAAGCTACTATCAGCTGCAAGATTTCTGAAGCATACAGCCAATATGTTTTCCCATTATGTAAAAAGTTGACTATGCATTAAGTTGTTTAGTTTCACTATCTTCGTTTCATCACGTACATAAAAATGTACTAAATCCCACTGAGAGCCAGTCAATTCACTTGTATAAATAAAAGAAGCAATTTGGCCCAAATCCTAGATCACGTAGTAATTATCCTGTGTTCAGTAAAAAGCTTTTTGGGTTCTTTAAGAATTTTGGTGAGCAAGGAATAAATTAGTACTGGAGAATTAGAGCTAACAACTTCATTAAGAATTTTTACCTGAATATAGACTGAAGGGAGATGACAGAATCTGGTCCCTGGAAAATTCAAAATAATTTCTTTTCAAGGAAGCAACTGTTTGCCCTGTGTGGCCAAAGACCTCAGGTGAAACTGCAACATATTGTATGTATCTCAGAGCAAAGCTAGGCAGTTCAACCGACAAGGTAAACTGTATACAACTGTCTGTTCCAGAGGAACTGAGAAGAGAATCTGGAATACTATTGGAGCTGCAGCAGTCATAGGAAAAATGGTCTTTATTACTGCACTATATCCATTCTCTAACCATTTCCATTTCAGATAATGAAATGGGATTGCAGGCTGTGGCTAGTTGGCTTAGAGGAACTACCTGACACATAGAATCATAGAATCATAGAATCATAGAATCATTAAGGTTGGAAAAGACCTCTAAGATCATCAAGTCCAACCATCAACTAACACCACCATGACTCCTAAACTAGGCCCTGGAGTGCCACGTCTACACCTTTTTTGAACGCCTCCAGGGTTGACGACTCCACCACCTCTCTGGGCAGCCTGTTCCAATGCCTAACCAGTCTTTCGGTAAAGAAATTCTTCCTGATGTCCAATCTAAACCTCCCCTGACACAACTTGAAGCCATTTCCTCTCATCCTATCGCTAGTTTCTTGGGAGAAGAGTCCAACACCCGCTTCCCTACAACCTCCCTTCAGGTAGTTGTAGAGAGCGATAAGGTCTCCCCTCAGCCTCCTCTTCTCCAGACTAAACAACCCCAGT
>WAAD01016979.1:23429-42936 GCA_013389945.1 Fregata magnificens | reverse complement strand
CCCCCGCGGGGAGGGGGGGGGGGGGGGGGGGGGGGGGGGGGGGGGGGGGGGGGGGGGGGGGCTGCCTCCTGCCTCCCCTCCTTCTCTAACACCACCCCCTCCCCACACCCGTGTGCCTCTCTCTCCCCAGCACTTGCTCCTCTTCCTGCTCTTCGTTGGACCTTTCAACTGCTTTGCCAGTTACAGCCGTGCCACCGAGCTCTTCTACAGCCTCAATGAGGGGCTGCCTGCTGGGGTGCTCATCGGCAGCCTGGCCCGTGACCTGCGGCTGCAGACAGCTGGTGGGCAGCACCCTGCGGCCCCGCAGCCCCCACTCTCCTTCACCCTGGCCTCCCGTGGCTTGGGGGGACAGTATGTGCAGCTGGACAACCGCTCCGGAGAGCTGCACACCTCGGCTGTGGAGATCGACCGGGAAGCTCTGTGCGTGGAGAGCAGTGGGGCCACCGTCTTTGGGGGAGCAGCTGCTGTCTCCTCCTCCTCCTCCTCACCCTCATCTGAGTCGTGCCTGCTGCTGCTGGATGTGCTGGTGCTGCCGCAGGAGTACTTCCGCCTGGTGAAGGTAAAAATTGCTATCCGGGATGTCAACGACAATGCGCCCTGCTTCCCTGTGCCCCACATCCGCCTCTCGGTGCCCGAGAATGCACCTGTGAACACCCGCCTGGCTATTGAGCACCCCGCCCTTGACCCCGACGTGGGCACCAATGGTGTCCAGACCTACCGCCTGCGAGATAACTATGGTGTCTTCACCCTGGATGTGGAAGAGAATGAGAGTGGGGAGAGGACTCCCTACCTGATTGTCATGGGAGCTCTGGACAGGGAGACACAGGAAGAGTATGTCACAGTCATCATTGCTGAGGATGGGGGAACTCCTCCGCTTGTGGGCAGTGCCACCCTCACTATTGGCATCAGTGACATCAATGACAACTGCCCCCAGTTCAGCGACTCACAGCTCAACGTCACTCTTTATGGGAATTCCAGTCTAGGGACACATGTGGCCACCGTCCATGCAGTAGACATGGACCTTGGTTCCAATGCCCAGATCACCTACTCTTACAGCCAGAAGGTCCCCCAGCTATCCAGAGACTTGTTCCATCTGGACGAAAGCACAGGAACCATCACGCTCTCCAGTAAAGTTGATGGGGACACTCTAAGGCTCCACAGGCTGATCATATTGGGCAACGGTCCTGGTTGTATCCCTGCAGTGATCACAGTGCTAGTGACCATCATCAAAGTCATGATGAGGCCACCTGAAGTTGTCCCTCGTTTCATAGCTAATGAAGTGGAAGGGGTGGTGTACTTAAAGGAACTGGAGCCTATCAACACACCGATAGCATTTTTTACCATCAAAGACCCTGATGAAAAATATAAAGTCAATTGCTATTTGGATGGTGATGGGCCTTTCAGACTTTCACCGTACAAGCCATACAATAATGAATACCTGTTAGAGACCACAAAGCCGTTGGACTATGAGACACAGCAGCTGTATGAAATCTCTGTAGTTGCGTGGAACTCAGAAGGATTTCATGTCAACAAAATAATCAAAGTACAGGTTCTGGATGACAACGACAACTCGCCAGTTTTCTCTCAACAGCTGATAGAATTATCCATTGAGGAGAACAATGTTCCCAATGCTTTCTTGACAAAACTGCATGCTACAGATGCTGACAGCGGAGAAAGAGGGCAAGTGTCCTATTTTTTAGGGCCTGATGCCCCTTCCTATTTTTCTTTAGATAAAACCACAGGAGTTCTTACAGTTTCCACCCAACTGGACAGAGAAGAAAAAGAGAAATACAGATATACTGTCAAAGCAGTAGATTCTGGGTTCCCTCCAAGAGAATCAATAGCAACTGTCACCATCACTGTACTGGATAAAAATGATAATAGTCCAAGGTTTATCAATAAGGATTTCAGCTTTTTCGTGCCAGAAAACTTTCCAGGTTTTGGTGAAATTGGAGTTATAAGTGTCACAGATGCTGATGCAGGGCAAAATGGATGGGTTGCCCTTTCAGTTCTGAATGGAAGCGATATTTTTGTTATAGATACTGGAAAAGGAGTTTTGAGAGCTAAAGTCTCCCTGGACAGGGAGCAGCAAAGCTCCTATGTTCTCTGGATCGAAGCAGTTGATGGCGGTGATCCTGCCCTCTCCTCTACTGCAAAAATAACTATCCTTCTTCTGGACATAAATGACAACCCCCCTTTGGTCTTGTTTCCTCAATCTAATATGTCTTATTTGTTGGTCCTTCCTTCTACTCTTCCTGGCTCTCCCATCACTGAGGTCTATGCTGTCGATAAGGACACTGGCATGAATGCAGTCATAGCTTACAGCATCATAGGAAGAAGAGGCCCTCGACCGGAGTCATTCAGGATTGACCCTAAAACTGGTAATATCACCTTGGAAGAGTCACTCATGCAAAACGACTATGGCCTCTATCGGCTGCTTGTAAAAGTTAGTGATCACGGCTATCCAGAACCTCTCCATTCCACCGTCATGGTGAACCTTTTCGTCAATGACACTGTTAGCAATGAGAGCTACATTGAAAGTTTGTTAAGAAAGGAACCAGATATCAGTATAGAAGAAAAGCAGCCACAAATATCCATAGAGCCTACACATAAAAAAATGGAGTCAGCATCCTGCATGCCTGCCTTGGTAGCTCTGTCAATAATAAGCTTGGGTTCAATCGCTTTAGCAACAGGGATGGGCATTTACATCTGTTTAAGAAAAGGAAAAAAGCATCACAGAGCAGATGAAAACTTGGAAGTACAAATCCCATTAAATGGAAGAATTAACCTGCACATGTTGGAGAAGAAACCAGTGGAGATTTCTAACATTTGACGTTTCTTTGTGGATAAATCCAACATCTGAAAAACCTTGGACAGCTCTGAAACGCCTAGCCATGGGTTGTATTGACAGAGGTTGCAATGAAGGACTGCTAATTTATAACTTAATAATATTATAATTGTAAATAGCTGTTTACAGTTTTTTAAATTGAAATTCAGTGTACAGCTTTTTTATGAAACCTTAGTACTAACAGCTAGCACCCTGTGTATAAAAACATGGACATCATTTGCAGCTTTCATAAATCAGTAAGATCAGTGATCATACAAAAGGGGAAGGTAAGACGATTCTTTAAACTCAAGTTTTAAAAGTCTTTTTAACCACAAGAGGGCATCAGATGCTCCTGAGCAGGGAACTGTTCGAGGTACTGTCCATGAAATAAACACAGAGTATATTTTAAATATATTGGTTTTAATATAAAATACACATTGGCATACAGACATTTAACCACAAAAAAAGAAATGTCTGTCCCGATGTATGTATAATTAAAAGAATAAAGACATTACAATGCACTAGTAATAATAATAAAAAAAGAAGAAAACAGAATGTTTATTACCTCACAAGTAAAGCTTATACAGTAGGATAGAAAAGGCATTAACAAGAAGTGCAATTCCTGTTGAGCAAGAATGCAAGATATTGTAGTGAGAATCTGAACTGCTGTGACATATCATCTTTCATGTGCTCCAGATTTCACCCACATTATCATTTGCTCCAGCAATCTGCTGGTCATTTTTATGGAAAATTATATTTAATATTTCCTACAGCAAATAACGACAGAACCCCATGCTCGTCTTCGTAAACATGCCAGATGCAAGGAAGCAAGGGAATGGCTAAATCTTTAGTTGTCACAGAAGTGGTGATATTTTTTGTACTTTGAGCAATCTGTCAGTAGTACTCCATCAGTTTGGTTGTGTAATAAATAGATTTTTCATGTGATACTTCTGAATCTGATCTGCCAGATGAAAACAAAAATCGCTTCATATTCTAAGGAATTATAGGACTTAGTTTATTCTGACTGTTTCTCCTTTCTGGATTGGTATTTCATGTGAAAGATCTTGTTTCTGACTTTTGGCGACCATTCCTGGCTCCTTTTCATTGGCTTTGATTTTGGATTAGATCCAAAATCTAACTTGTAAGACTGGTGGCATATTTTCTTGATAATTTATTCTTTGCTGTATCCTCTGCAACAAAGCAGCAGGTTTATCAGTGATGTATCACTTTCACTTCATTTTAAGAGCTGAGAACTATCTTTTGTATGATGATTACATCAAATTTCTCTGTGTGAAGAAGTTAAATTAGTGTTATGCTTAAAACTGGTTATTTTGATTTCTGGCATCATATGTCTGTAATGTACCAAAAGTGTTTATATGTCTGCAAATTAAAGCTATATATTTTCATAATAACTTTCTCTCTCTCTCTCCCCTAGAATTTTATTATAAATCTAAATATTATTCTAGTTAAAAGAAATGCATATTTCACAAATGCTTGGGTGCAGGCTATCTTGTCTGACATGTCATAACGCTTCCCCAAATTAGTACACTTCAAAATCATAAATGAGAGTTTATGCTGTACTTCTTGAAATTACTGGCAAAGACAACTGTATTTCAGCTGATGTAAGTGGGGTGGCAGCTGATACCTGTTTTAGAAGTATGGAATGCAATTTGAGGCAATTTTTTATTTTTCTCTCTGTGACTGGCACATTACTTCACCTTGAGCCTATTGAAATGTTGGAACTTCTTACAGGTATTGGTTCGGCTTAGCCTAAGTAAGAGTATTAATATAATACCCAGATTTTGCCATCCTACCTATAAGAAATAGCTTTTTTTTTTCAGGTTAGAATATTTTCTGTTTATGCATGGTTTGATAACTGTGTTTCATGAAAAATTAATTCAGCCTGTCAAAGGTTTGTGGTTAATCACCTTTTTTCATTTATTTTCATATTATTAAAATATGAAAATGGTATGTATGCCTGAAATGCATTTGTCACAAAGAGATATTGTTTATTATCTCTGAAGAAAAATGACATTAATTCTTCGGAAATGGCTTCAGTATTACAGATGCTCTGTATTGCTGTGGTGGGGAAGCTAGATCCTCTGCATTTTTTTCTTCAGTAAGGAGGCAAGGTAACTGAAAGAAAGACAAGATTCTTTTCATTGATCTTCTGTTATTCAAATTAGCAGTCCAATATCTTCTCAAGACAATTTAAACAGGAGCAAACCCAGGACTTAAGAAATAAAACCATAAACCTCATCCTTCAGCGTATGTTCGTGTGACAATGGGCAAATATTTTTATTTAGGTTTGACAAATACATAGTCTCAAACCTGTTTGATTAAGCTTACTGAGTTTAAATGTGCTGTTCTTGTTGCTTTTTTGGTTTGTTTAGTTCAAGCACGTTCCTAATGCGTCATAAAATATAATGGTATGAGCCTGTTAAAACCAAAGTACTGCTCATGAAGCATTTCGCTCACACAGTTTTCTACACATTTAAAGAAAATTGGTTTGAAATCGCATCTTCAGCCATACCAGCACCACTACTTATGAAAAAGACTTTACCCTGAATAATGCTTCATAGAGTAACAGCACATTTTTGCCTTCCTGTGAGTAGCCTTTGGGTAGGTAATGTCACTGAAGATGGCAAAATATGGAAAATGAGTTGGTTTTTTTTTTTTAATTCCATATTTTATGTTACTTAAAAAACATACAGCTGGTAGCAGCAAGTAATAAGTATGATATTTAAACCTGCAGTGTTAAGCCTAACAGTGATTAAAGAAAACAGAACAGGAATCTTAAATTCATAGAACCTGGGAATTTCCTCTCAAAAAAAAACGCTCAGTGGAAAAATGCTTGATAGGAGCTGTATAGCAAGCATTTCGGTGACATTGCTGTTTCCAAAGTATCGCTTACAGAAATCCCTTTCACGTGAAAACACATTTTTAATGAGCATAACTAAAGTAAATTAGACTCAAATATAAAAGGCCTATTTTATTACCACCTTGTGCAGTGCACTTGCCAAAATATATGCAAATCTTCTCGACACTGGTAGTTGAGCTGGCACAAAAATAAATGTCTCATTCATTTACAGTATCCATTGAACAATCTTAGAGTGAGTGGGTGCTCTTTGTTCATTTTTATAAAAAATGAGATTGTCCTAAGCTTTGTATTGCCAAAGCCTCCTAAACTTGCCATGCAAACACTTTTTCATTAGAATTAACAAATTAAAAAATAAAAGACAAGAAATGGGCAGTGAGCCCAGTGGCAGTGGGCAGAGAAAATCAGCTCAGTCTTCTCTTTTTCTGTTTCATTTTATTCTTTTTGAAAGATCTCAGAGCCCCATTACTCTTTGAAGTTACTGTTTTGATGCAAAATTAACCTAACACCTGGCTGAATATCAATAAGAGATGAGATATGAAAGTGTGGAAGGGGAATTAAAGCCCATTGCTTTTTCTTATGTCAAGACTCAGAAAACAATTAATCTTACAGCCTTTTAAGTCCATTTTCCAGTACCAAAGTTCAAACATGCAACTGTGCCGGAGTCCACTGAGGGCAATGTAAAAAGATCCCACTATCTTAATAGGATGTCCAATGGGAGGTACAGTGTTAGAGCAAAACTTGGCCTCCGTGAAAGCAATCACAAACCCTTGATTGCTGACTGGGATTTCATTGTAAGTTTTCTGCACCCAACTACTATTTTGGGAAGGTTTTATTAAAATACTCAAACATATGAAGAGGCTCAATAATCCTTGACTAGCATTTTACTTCCTGGTCCAAAGCAATGAACCCTCAGGGAGCAGCCTAGCAATTCAGCATAAGTGGAGATACACAGCATCTCTGCCACAAAGAAATCATCAGCGGAATATGCAGTGTTTCTTTTCATGATTCAGGTGTGTTATCAGAGCCATGCAGGAAGCCGACTGCCGCCTTCGCTGTACTGTGCTTCTCACCAGCTTCTGACAGCCATTAGTTTCTATGTACATTCCTTCTCACTCATGTAATTCACAGGGAAAAACAAAGCGAGACAATTAATTGCCAAATATTAGCCAGCTGAAATACAAAACCTTGATTTAGACAACTCTCCTTCAGAGCTGGGGTTTGAGGAGCTAAGCACAATCATCTTCCTTACCAAAAATAATTTGATTTTAAAAGAGATGTCTAGTGAAATTTTAAGTGGAAATAAAGGTATTCAGCACCTCCACTTCCTATAGTCGTCCTACACTTTTTATATGAGTAGTACTTGCTGAGACAGATAAAAGTTGCAGGAATTAGTTTTATGCTTTAATAGTGTGGGAAATGTTCTGAGGAAACTTCTAACTTACTGGTTCCTAACAACTTGTTCAGAGTTATGAAATTTAAAATGATTGGCAACATGTCATAACTTACAGTTTTATGAATTAAAGCATGTGCAAAAATACTTGTGCAGGCAGTATTGCTATTTCTTTCTCAGTCTCTGTACCAGACTGAACCAGCAGATAAGAAGATAAAACTGCCATCTGCATTCTGAGATGGAGGGATTCAAAGATTTTGGCTCACAAACAAATATAAAGTTAAACAGCTCTGTTTTTCACATTACGGAGAAGAAAAATACTTTCATTCTTATCAGCACAGATTGATAGGCTGCATACTCTTTCTAACATGCTGTATACAAATGTTTCAGTGATTTCTGCTATATTTTCATTCCAGTTTCATCAGGGAATGAATTTTAAAGGCCAAATTTCAACTCCTAAATATTTCTGATGACAGAGTACTTTGAACAGGTGCTAAGAAAACATCATTCTGAATGAAGAAATATTGAATCATTTATGATGCATTCAGCCATTCATTCCACTGCTTGTGAAAACAAATATATGTTTAAGAGTTCGAGTTGCAGGTTTTCATGTTGCTAGCTAACGCTGCTGCTAAGTAGTAAGGGTTTAACTGAAATACATTATATGGGATCATTTAAACTGTGTTCAAATTGAGAGGACTTGCATTTTAAGCATCAAGTTGGATGTTGCTCTACTCCCCGCAGCCCTAGCAATGTCAATTCAATCTTCTGTCCTAACTATTTTGTCTTATTTTCCATCTTGAAAGTTTTGGTTAAATATTCATCTTCAGAGCAAGTCACTGAGGTGAGAACTCTTACCTCTTTCTGCAGAACAGGAGCAAAGATGGTGACAGCTTGATTTCTCTATCTATGTGTCATCATCTAGTGCTACTTGAGATGCCTTAAGGTATCCCTTCTGGCCTCCAGCTGCCAGTCTGGAAGAGCGCAGGCTTTCCATCAATGAACTATCATATCTGCCAGCCCAGTGTGGATGCTTTAGATATTTTAGGAGGGGTTTGCTAAACACCTGTGAGTGTTGAAGTGAGTCTTTGATGTGATTCAGCTCCATATTTACACATCTACATTGAAATGTCTACAGACAGGTATCGGGCAGTGAGCTAGGAGTCTAAGCTTCCACTATAGTCTGTAAGTCTCATCAACACAGTCAACAGAAGTCAATAGACTGCTTCAGCTTGATCTAAAGTAGGCATTCAGGGCAAGATTTAGCTGCTCTGAAAATTAATATCAAGTGCTATCTAGAATGCCCTTGAGCATCTCAAACTTCCGCACCGGGCTGTCAGGAATACTTGTACCTTTCTAGAGTAGTAGCTACATGCCAAGAGTGCAAAGCAGCACCTAAAATGACATGAGAAAACTATGGACCGGCATGTGTATCCTACCGGTGGTGACACATCAAGTGTATCAACCTCTCAGCTCCACTGAGTAGAGCTTGACAGACTGTAATGGGAACATAAAACATAGATCATGCAGAGACATCTGATCCTTAGCATCAGAGCCAAAAAAAGACCTACAAGTCTAAAATGTAACAACTATCGTACCTAACTGATAAGCTCTGACGCCTGAATTCATCCCATCTAATTCTGATGATTTAGTGGAGCCATCTGTGCCCTCCGCTGTGAGCAGAGAGATAAAGAATCATTTTTGCAGGCAACTGAGGTCTTTGGTAAGCACTGGAGTTGTTTACTTCTCTCCACTAAGTTTACAGATAAGTCAGGGTAACTAAGATTTCACTTCGTGTTTCAGTCAAAGAAGAGAAATTTAGGCCATGATGTGAACTACAGATCGCAGTGCTAGGCACTCCCACTAGCATTATAATGCATGGAGTGAAGCCGGTGTCTCAGACAGCACCAGAACAGCCAGCGTGCTGGGGAGGAAGCCACCTGCAGCCAGTGCAGGTGCCTGGAGCTCACATGACTTTAAACCTGTCTTTCAAACACTTTGTTATAGGCTGCAAGGCTCCATCCATTTGAGCTTCACTGTCCAAAGTTTCTNTTTTTTTCTTTTTTTTTTTTTTTTTAACTGAAGTCACTCTTATAGAACACAATAAAATAAGATGTACCTTTGATTTATATGATGGCAGAGCACTCACTGAGGTGAGAAAATTTTGTTGTCTTTCAGAGAGTGTTCTCAGTTGTGTATTTGGAGGGGATACTAAAGGCATCTCTTGGTAAGGACACTCTGCAGCCTTCTTTTTGGAAACTGAACTATTGTATTTAATACAAAGACTCAAATGTCAAAATCCTCCCAGGCTGAGGAGACACAACCATGTATGCCTACTAGAGGAACATTCCAAGGAACTGGAGATACTTGGCCTTGAAACGGTGCTCCAAGCACTTTCAAAACTTTTCTTTAAACAATCGGCGGGGATTGAGGGGGCAGGAAACCGGGAAAAACACAGTCCTGGGCTCTTCCCTCCGTGATGAGCAGCTCCTGGTATTAAAAAAAAAAAAAAAAAGGAATTTGAGACTTTGAAACAGTTACCTCATAGATCTTTTTCAGAGGTATTTGTCTTCTCATAGTTCAGAATAATTTCAATCCTATTCTCTTTATTTGTGCTGTAATCTCATTAAAATTGCAATCTCAAGACAGTTATGTGGTAGAAGTCGGTCTTCCTCTGCCTAAGGCTCTATTTTCTGAGGAATGTACTTATAAAGGGTCTGGCTGACAACCAGAGTGCAAAGTAGAACTGCTTCTCAGAATGTGTTTTACTTCAGGACAAACTGAAGCAGAAAAGAGCAGAAGACAGCAAGAATAAATAAATGCGGTCAAAATGAAAGGGCCCTTTACAAATATTACATGTGGGAGACAAAAGGAAGTGGTCAGAAGCAATATAAAGAATTTTTCTGGATCTACTGGATTTACTGTGTACTATCAGCAGTGTTAATAGTCACCTTTCAGCAGTATCTCATCCCTTTTCTTAACCTACAAGGATGAGAGCTTGTTGCAGAGCACTGGGATTTCCTGACACAAAGTACTAACACAAAATACATTAAAAACTGATTCTTGTTGTCAGCAGGTCAAAGTTGTACAGAGAAATAAAGGCTTTGAGTAGAATATCTTTAAAGTGTCTGTTTCATTATGATAACAGCATTCTCTTTTCATGGTGATTTTCTATAGTGTTATTATGTTGGGTGCATTCATTTTTGCTAACTCGGGACAAAAAGATCTTATTAGAAACATTTGCATCTTCTCAGCCAAAATAAAAGCTGATACTGTGACATAATGTTCCCAGTTAATGCTGTTAATGAAATGAGATCTTTTTTGTGACAATATACAAATACCAGACATGCTTCTGTGCTCACTTTCCTAAAATGCATAATGATAACATAACCTTCCTCTTCATATTTATAAACAGAATAAACATTTAATTACAGTAGTAAGAAGAGGGTTCTGATATACCACTGTGTTAACACAGTGTAGATCCTGCAGATGTTTTCTATTGAAATACATTCAAATGGCTGCTTTGCATATCTATCTAGAAGTCATCTACGTGCTTTGAAGGTGTCTTTTTTTTTTCTCTTTATAAGTCATAAGAGAAAAGCAAAGGCCACACAGTTGTCTTGGTGTTCTCTTTTATTTATTTCTGTTTACCAGGCTAAGTTTAGCTGAATTGAAAACACAAGAACGCTCATACTTAACTGGCTTTTCTTTGAATTTGAATTTAATTTTCAGAAACATCATATATAAGGTTATGCACCTAAATGGTAGATATGTGAATATCTGAAAAAGCAATAAAGGAAAAATAAATGTTTTGGAGTATAATTCAATCTTGAAAGTTCAACATAACGTGACTAATGTATTAAGCTCCTCAAGGATGTTTGTCACTGTGCTCAGACACAATGAAAACAATTCAGTACCTTCAGCTGTATGTACTTAGGACACATCTTCAGAGTCTTTGCTGCACTCTTTTCAGGAGGTGAGTAGCCTCATCTCTCACTAATGTTAATCCAGTTTAAAAGTGTTCAAGTCTTCATATCAAACTATAGTTTAATATGCAAAAATCAAACTAGCCAACATTGTCCATCCCCATTACAGCTGCTCTGAAGAGATCAAAAATGAAATGTTAAAGGCTCAGAATATTTTTCTTGATTTTAAATGATGTGTTCTATTACCTTTGATATTGAAATGAAATCTTTCAACATCTATCCCACAGTAATTTTATCTGACAGAAAGCATTGGGCAAATAGCTTAATCAACAACATTTTGATCACTTACAAAATGTGGGAACAAAATCTCCAAGAAGTATTTTTGCACAATTTTAGCTTTTGAAATAAAAAAGTTACAGTATTAAAAAGCAATACTTTTTTTGCCTGTTATTATCAACTATGATACAGCTTCATAAGGCATTCGAAGATTTTTCTCTTAATATGTTTTTCATAGTCTCTGCTAGTACATAGTGTGTTTTCAAATACACTTTTAAATTTCGGCTTGAAATTTAATTAAATTAAAAACTAGTGAAGGCAGAGTTTTAAATTTTAGGAGCATCCAGAAATGCCAAGTCACAAGTGATTCCCAGCTCAGATTCATGCAACCTAAACTTCAGGCATCTATATAAACAAGTTAGGAGTACACATACCTAAGATTGCTTCTCTAGTCAAGGCAACTCTAGAAGCTGCTTATTGAGAATGTTTATGACAGTGCCTGCATTGCTCCCAATTCACTCTAGAAAGACATTACAGCAGGGCCCTTGCAGAGGTACCTCAGTTAAGTATCTCCAATTAAATAGAGTGAATCTAGACTATGTACCAGAACAAGAGAGACACAGGTATCGTGTTTCCCTTTCCCAGTTACAGTGGATGGGAAGCACTCCTAAAGTGTTGTGGAGTATAAAACCTCTATACATATTGAGACAACTTCTTTTTGTTTTCCGAGTATGGAAGGGGTTTTGTGTGTTTGTTTTTTACTTTAATCTTTGTAACTGTGGAAGCAAATTTCTTTGAAGTGATGGGGACAGCTGCATTTGACAGAACTGACACATTTCTTGCCATGTCACTTGCTGTTTGTAAAAATGAAAACCCACAAATCTTAAAAAGAATGAAATATAGCAGACATAGAGGCAATGAAAGGAGTCTCCTTTCTATGCTGTCTCCCCAAGTCTGCAGGTGATAGATTGCAGTGTGCTGAGTACGCAGTTCTTCGATGGAAGTTGTACATGTGGTAAGAAATGCTGTGTGGGAATGACGAAAACAGTATGTGAAAATATGCAGAAGGGGAGTAAAAAAAATTCCTTCTAGCCTAATAAAAATGCACAGATTCCTGGTAAGATTTTGAACTGTTGCACAGGTCAAATAATTAGAGCACAACAGCTTATAGCATCATTACCTCTTCAGCAAATATCAGAAAGTCATAGGCAAAATTAGGTGAGCCCTTTTACTTTGAAGGTAAAGACTATTTAGAAATAATTTAGTTGAATTCAGGGTATTTTTGAATTGAGTGTTCTACAAGATGACCTGGGTGAAAAAAACAATTTGATATATGAAATCTATCTTCACAAGACATGCAATTTTTACAAACTGTTTTCAGATAATGGTCGACAATAAGCTACTGTAAAATTGAAAACTTTTACACAGTGTTATGGGGTTTTGGTCACCTTCCATCAGCTTTAAGGAACTAAAAAATAAAAAGACTAGCATAGTAAAGAATTTGAACTATCTGAAATATATTAAAGAGAATAAAAGGAAGTGTAAGACCCTTTTGAGCGCATCCTCTAAGGGTCAAACTCAAATCACCAATTAGAAATACTAATATGCATTACACTATATTTCATTGAAATTAGGACACATGATTACTTTTTAAGATGTTTTTAAGAAGCCATTAATAATTTTGTTGAACCAGATACCCCCCCTCAAAAAAAAAGAAGAAAAAGAAAAAAAATATGTGAAAGAATGCCAAGAAATTAGAGGTAGCTAGGAGCAATGAAACAGGTTGCTATACTAGTAAAAAATAAACAACAAAAAGAGTAAAGAGTATCAGCAGAAATTAAAATAGAGAAGATACCAAAACCTATCAGGTGAATGAATGTTGGTAAAATGAGGCAGGAAAAGAAAAAACTTAAGTTTTTTTTCAGAATTCATGTGTAAGTGAGAAAAAAAAAGTCCAAAAATTATACACCCAAATGCATGTCAATTTTATTTTTTTCTCTATCTTATGGGACTGCCACCTATGACTCTGAGTGAATGTCACCTTAATTCCAGGTGTTCTATATATCAGTTCATTGATGTGTTCACCCTCCTTTGACTTCTTCTCAGGAAGTTTTTTTTCTTTGATATATAGTGACATGGTCTCTCATCATTTGTTAATTAGATGTTTGTGACCTCTTCCAGGTAATAAATATAGCTGAAGATCAAAAGATAAATATGTGCTGTAGTGAAACATCTGACATATGCTTAAGAACTGAAACTCACAGGAGAAAAGAAATTAACAGATGGGAGAGTTAAGACAGGCAGAGGTGAGACATGTAACTAGGACAGAATAAAGATGCTGCTGTAAGAATTAAATCTGTTATTATTAATGTTGGACAATGAATAAAACTGCAGTAGGGCAAGAAATAAAAACAAACCAACAAAATTATTGTAGATATTTCCTGGGTTCAGTGAGATGCATTTTTTGTTGAGAATCTAGCTGCTATAAAAGTGAGTTTGGACACCCAACTATTAGCTCAAACTCAGTGACTTGAACTTAGCTCAAATTTGTTAAACACATTTGTCTGAAAAATACTTTTTAAGGCACAGATGCACAAAACTTCTAGAGAAGCTGGTTCTTCTTTCCACCTAAGAGCACAGAGATACTCCATGGTACTCCTGTAGCTTTTTAAAAATGTGTATCCACTTCATCTGCATCCTTCGAACATAGTCTGGAGGTTTGGACTATTGCTGTTCCCTAAAAGAACGTTGCGTCTACTGAACTGCAGTAGAGAGAGGAATTCTCATTCATCTGGTAATGAGTGAGTGGGAAAGAAAAAATATTATTTATGTCATGAGGATTAAAATGTATTTATTTCCCATACCAAACAGAGTACTGAACAACAGATACCAGAGCGGAACATTTTTTCTAGGTTTGCTGGTGGTTAATTTGTTTAAATCACAGAGTAACTAGAAGAGTATAGACATTAGACCAATATTTAGTAAGGCTAGATGGGATGATGCAAACATTTACAAGTCCAATAATCCATAAAACCTAGGCAAAATAAAGAAAAAGCTGATTTGGAACTAAGATGGTAGTGAATTAAAGGATAAGAATACATAGCAATTAATGAAAGTAGAAATGATCCTGTGCAAAACTCATCTTGTACAGCAAACCTGAATTTACTCCTTGATTAAATTACAAATTTTGTAAAGTCAAGATGTAACAATCTAACTGATGTAAAATACTTGACTTTGAACCAGATTATGGACTTCAAAAGTTAGCATTATATTATTTCAATAAAGCAATTTTAGAAATTTCTAAAGCTAATGGAGTTAGTACCCCTAATGATAGATGTCGGACAAAAAGTCTTCAGTGGGAAAACATCATTTAGTGAAGGTTTTTACGGACAGGGTATGTGGATATAAGTTTTAACTTTATTGGGTTTTGGAAGAAAACCCAAATGAATAAGCAATTCCACTTGAACTCCAATATAGTGCCAAAAAAAACAATAAAAAAAACCCTATTAAAAAAAAGCCTATGTTTTGTTGTTGTTGTTGTTCTATAAACAGAAAAGTAAAAACAGAAATAGAGAAGCAATATGATTCTGTACAAGGCATTAGTCAGAACAGTACTGGAACATGGTGTCCAATTTTAGTGTCATATTTTAAAAGGTCATTGAAAAATGGGAGATACTGCAGAAGAAGAAGAAGAGTCACAAAGTTATTTTGAAAATCAGAGAAAATTAATTAATTTCAAAAACTGGAGAGTTAGTCTTTTTAATTTTTCTTAGAGAAAGAAATGAACTGATTACATTGCAAATAAGTGCTAGACACAACACAGTTTTTATTGTAGCAAAAATAAAGGAGTAAAAGATCCACTGGAGTAGACCTTCGGTGTCTCCAGATCAAACCTGAATGACGTTCTGACAGGTAGGCTGAAACAAAGTCAGGCAATTAATTGAGATCAACAAAAGACCTACTGGATTAAATATAGTGGGTTTGTAAGATATGATGGACAACAGGCAGACTAGATGTAGTGATCTGGTGCTAAAGTTTTTGGAACTATGTCATAGATTCATTTTATATTACCTTGTATTTACCTCTTTTCCTCTCCTCCCCTCCCCGTGTTATTGGAGTGTTTAGATGAACAAACTAAAAGTATCTGGTAATGTATCTGAAATCAAATACAAATTATATTTATAAAGAATTACAAAGCAAGACTACTTTTAATAAAGTGTCTGGTATGAACTTTGAACTATAGCAATCGCAATAAAACCTATGGTCATCTCAGCTACAGGGCCAGATTTTTTAAAAATAATTCCTTTTTTTCATATATCCACTCACTGGTATGTTTACTAGCTAAACATTCCTCTATCACTGTAATCATTGAATGCTTAGGTTAAAAAAACTAGACAGTGTGGTGGTTTCACCCTTGGTGGGCACCTGGCAGCCAACCAAGGTCAACTCACCACAGAGAGGTTCTCAAACAATTGAAAATAAACTGTTCTCCATCAGCATATTTGTACATTTATTGTTGAGAAACAGCTTAATATAACCAGATTCCATCAGACAAAAAAAAGAGATCAATATTAGAGCAGAGGCATTTTCACTGAGAGTACTCCTTGGGATGAGATAGAAAAAGAATGAAGGACATGGTTAGTTCTAAACATGTAAAATAACCTTTGTCCATAATCAGTCTCCATATGTAGAACTACTTCTAGAGAAATAAACTGAATACAAATGGATCAATATAATTTTGTGCATTATTGAAGTTCTCAATTTATTTATTTTTTTTAAGCAAAGTAATCTCTTTCTCTTCTCATCCTGCAGCAATTACCCGATGGAAACTACAAGCATCGGGGTGTAGTGAGCATTAATGTTTATCCATGTTTAGGTGTGCGTAACATATGTATATGTGTGACACATGTGAAAACTATATGGCATGAATCCTAAATTGGAGACATGCATTTCAACTCTGCATTTAACTACTAGGTTGCACAACCTTACTCCAGTCTCTGTGAAAGCCTTGTCTCTTGCACCACTGAGCCTCCTGCTACTGACCAGTAGTTTCATTACTTTTCCTGAACAGCCTGGCTTTGTAGTTTCATCTACAATGTTGGTTAAGCTGAGGAAAACCACTGTCTGAAATTCAAAACAGAGGCCATCGAAGATCCCATACAAAGAAGGGAGGATCTGAGCAATGATTCTTGCCCATCATTCAGGTGGAAGCACCCCATACACGGCTCCCCTTTCTCAGCTCTATAGGTGAGGAAAACTGCTGTATTGCATGAACAACTGAGGCAGGATGGGTTGGAAATAAACTTTTACTCAGGTACATCTAATTGGACATTTGATAGTACTGAAAAGTCCAGTGGGATCATAATACTCAGTAATTAGTGGGCAGATGACTGCAATAAATAGGGACATTAAACAGAGGAACTTAAGCAGTACGATATAACTGTGACCTGGCCTGGTTTGAACTAAGTCGGAAGTGATAGGTCCAATACCCAGCTACTGCTCTTGTGAGACTGTCATTCCTCCCAAAAACAGTACTGTCAGCGGTTATATACTGGCCTTATCATTGCCCCTTTAGCTGCTCTGAAATATTTTTATAATCCCCAAGAGTTTCAAATGAAATAAATGACTGCAGTTACACAGTAAAATCCTGTGCCTACTCACCTCGTATTATCCATCACAGATAAATCATTGTTCTAAATTGACATCAGACATAACCAAGTCTGTTTTTTATTGAGCTATTATAACAATGACTTTTAAAATTTAATAAGCTCATTGTAGAAGTCCAGCTTTTAATTATTTTCATTTCAGTCACTGCCACCCTCTCGGCTGATCTCTATAACAGACAATTTGCTTCACTTTGTGTTGTAGGTCACCAGTGGGACTTTAATTTTCCTAGCAGATGTGGTGAGAACCCAAGGAAGTAAGGAGTTAAGCACTTTCAAATGGAAGTGTGTATCTTGGTTTATCTTGGGTCTGTGAAGGACATCAGGCTGCTCTGTGACATACAAGAAATGCTATGCATTCTAGAAATTGACCTGATTATGGCAGGGTTTTCTCACTGTATTATTACTTTGGCTTAACTAAAAACGGGCTGTTGCAAAAAAACCCCAAAGCAAAGCAAAGCAAAGCAAAGCAAACCAAACCAAACCAAACCTAAACTAAATCAACCAACCAACCAGCCAGCACCCCCCAAAAATAACTGTGTATATCCACTAAGTATGCTTAAATTTTAATAGGTACTTTCTTATTCTGAAAGAAGGCAGTTGTCAGAAACATGTTGGAGGGAGGGATGGGACTGGATGGGCACATCCCTGTGTAAAAACCAAGAATTTCCCAGGTCCTGTTACAATAAGAAAGCCTTTAAATATAGAGTTTCAATAGTTTTTAATAACATTTTTCTATTAATTTAAGCTTTGTTCTCTCTGAAAATTAAACAATAATTTGGTTTGAGGATATCTCATCACTCTGCTTATCAGTAGTCATATGCTCACTAAGACAAGACTTAGAGTTGCTGAAAGCAGTCATACTGTTAAAGTAAATGCACTTAATCCACAATATCTTGTAGACAAAGACCCGGTCTTCCAGAGGGAAAAAATGTGTGCTCAAAGACTGTATTAGCTGGGGACAAAATGCTAGAAATCAGAAAGGGCACATTTAGAGAAAGGAACCAAAGGACAGTCAGTCCCATGTCTGTGGTGATAACAGCTATGCATCTGCCTGATTTGAAGTCTTGAATGACAAGCTAAGAAAAATTATTTTTAAAAAAGTAATGGTTTGGATTAACCTATAATTAAAAGGCAACTTTCCACACGCACATATCCCAACACAGTAAGAGCTATTTCAGAGCACATGAAAGATTTTTTGTTTCTTTTGAAAAAAAGTGAGGCAGCAAGGGAGTACTGATGGGAGTGAAGATGTTACCACTTTCTTCTTTACTATTTATCCTATTTACTTATTTTTCTCCCTCTCTGTGGGAGACCAGTATTCACATTACTTCTTTGCACGAAGCTATTTAAATACATATCTAAAGAAAATACCCTAATACTATTACTTTATTTAGTGGAGCTGGATGTTCTTAATCTCTTTTACTGCTGTTGTACTTCGAATAAACTATTAAATATTAAATAGAGTTCAGATGTCTTATCTGCTAGGAAAGAATAGTAACCATAAGGCTCTTTCTCTGCTTGTCTGTCTCCATTCCTTTGTTTGATGACAGTGAAAGTTCCTAATTTGCTGCTGATTTTTGTATCAAATTAGGTTCTTCCTTTGTGGATGGATAAATAAAGGAATACATTTATAGTTGCTATACTAAGTGATTTTTCTAAAGGAAGAAATGATGAAAGCATTAGTGAAAAGGATAAGATTAAGAGAGAGGAATAAAAGGAAATGAGTAATTAAAGTCTAAATAACCTCCACAGTAATAACCAGCCTTTACGTCAAGTAAAAATATCTTGTGTAATCAGTAAATCCCACACACAGTGAAGAGGAAGAAGGAAGCAATCCCACAAGTCTGCAGATACTGTGAAGCACTTCATCTATTGTTTTGTATGTAAGAGCTCTTTGTAAGAGACTGTATAATCATATCTGTGCAGAGAAAAATAAGTAGAGAAGCACTGAGGGTCTGACCATAGTTTCTGAGCCCCATCATCCTCTTCAGTGTTGGGTGGGCTGTAGCTTGGTTCTGCACTTATTTCCCTTTGAAGTCGTTAACCAGACGAAGTGTTCAGGAGGAAGCAGTCAGTGACCTGCTGCGCCACCTGGATGCTCACAAGTCTATGGGGCCGGATAGAATCCACCCGAGAGTGCTGAGGGAGTTGGCAGAGGAGCTTGCCAAGCCACTCTCCATCATTTATCAGCAGTCCTGGTCAACAGGGGAGGTCCCAGATGACTGGAAGTTAGCCAATGTGACGCCCATCTACAAGAAGGGCCGGAAGGAGGAGCCGGGGAACTAGAGGGCCAGTCAGTCTGACCTCAGTACTGGCGAAGATCATGGAGCGGCTCATCTTGAGTGCGCTCACCAGGCAGGTGCAAGACAACCAGGGGATCAGGCCCAGCCAGCATGGCTTCATGAAAGGCAGGTCCTGCCTGACCAACCTGATCTCCTTCTATGACCGGGTGACCCGCCTAGTAGATGAGGGCAAGGCTGTGGATGTTGTCTACCTGGACTTTACTAAGGCCTTTGACACCGTCTGCCACGGCATTCTCCT
>WAAD01016979.1:200-23377 GCA_013389945.1 Fregata magnificens | reverse complement strand
GAAAAGGACCTGGGGGTGCTGGTCGACAGCCGGCTGAACATGAGCCGGCAGTGTGCCCAGGTGGCCAAGAAGGCCAATGGCATCCTGGCTTGTATTAGGAATAGTGTGACCAGCAGGAGTAGGGAAGTGATCGTGCCCCTGTACTCAGCACTGGTGAGGCCGCACCTCGAGTACTGTGTTCAGTTTTGGGCCCATCACTACAAGAAGGACATCGAGGTGCTGGAGCGTGTCCAGAGAAGGGCAACGAAGCTGGTGAGGGGACTAGAAAACAAGTCTTATGAGGAGCGGCTGAGAGAACTGGGGTTGTTTAGTCTGGAGAAGAGGAGGCTGAGGGGAGACCTTCTCGCTCTCTACAACTACCTGAAAGGAGGTTGTAGGGAAGCGGGTGTTGGACTCTTCTCCCAAGTAACCAGCCATAGGACAAGAGGAAATGGCCTCAAGTTGCATCAGGGGAGGTTTGGATTGGTCATCAGGAAAAATGTCTTTACCGAAAGAGTGGTTAAGCATTGGAACAGGCTGCCCATGGAAGTGGTGGAATTGTCATCCCTGGAGGCATTCAAAAAAGGTGTGGACGTGGCACTCCAGGGCCTAGTTTAGGAGTCATGGTGGTGTTAGTTGACGGTTGGACTTGATCATCTTAGAGGTCTTTTCCAACCTTAATGATTCTATGATTCCAAGTGTACTCGGTACTTATTCTTCTGCTGATAGACCTATTAAAAGCTTTCACTCCCTTAGTCTCTGTTTAGCTACCAAAATCCAAAATGTATGCCCCAAATCCTATAAACTCTTTTACTACCCAAAATTTTTTGACACCTTGGATCCTTCCATTAGATTTGAAAAACATAGGTTTAGAAAGTAGATCTTCAATGAACTCAAAGTGAGTGATCTGACCAATGGACTCACACAAGCTTCTCTCACATTTGCTTTCTTTGACTCAGTGGTATTGCATACAAAGTTAACAGCTTCATGGGAGTTTGCTAGAGAGTTCTATCCCAAAATGCCATATAGAATGCTATCTAGACAATTTTGACATCCATAGGTTGTGTCAGGAACAGATCTCTCACATCTCAGGTAATTTACAGAACCACTGAGTAAGAGAATAAAAGTGAGTAGCACAGTCTGTCTGCTTTGGGAAAAAAAAAGGATTGGCCAGTGCAGTATGCATGACTGAGGATCCAAATCTGAGCCAGAATCACAGAATCACTGAAGTTGGAAGGGACCTCTGGAAGTCATCTGGCCCAACATCCCTGCTCAAGCAAGGCCACATTGATCTGGTTGCCCATGACCATTTCCAGGTGGCTTTTGAATATCTCCAAGGATGAAGACTCCACAACCTCTCCAGGCAACCTGTGCCAGTGTTCAGTCACCCACACAGTAAAAAAAGTGTTTCCTGATGTTCAGAGGGAACCTCCTGTGTTTCACTTTGTGCCCATTGCCTGTGGTCCTGTCATTGGGCACCACTGAAAAGAGCCTGGCTCTGTCCTTTTTGCACCTTTCCTTCAAGTATTTATGTACATTGAGAAAATCCCCCCTGAGCTTTCTCTTCTCTAGGCTGAACAGTCCCAGCTCTCTCAGCCTTTCCTCATAGGACACATGCTCCAGTCCCTTAGTCATCTTCATGGCACTTTGCTGAACTCTCTCTAGTTGTTCCATCTCTTTTGTACTGAGAAGCCCAGAACTGGCCACAGGACTTCAGGTGTGGCCTCACCAGTGCCAAACAGAGAGGAAGGATCACCTCCCTTGACCTGCTGGCAACACTCCTCCTAATGCAGCCCAGCATACCATTAGCCTTCTTTGCTGCAAGGTCACGCTGCTGGCTCACATTCATCTTGTTGTCCACAAGGACACCCAGGTGCTTTTCTGCTAAGCTGTTTTCCAGCTGTGTGGTCTCTGGCATGTACTGGTGCATGAAGTTGTTCCTCCTGAGGTGCAAGACTTTGCACTTCCCTCTGTTGAACTTCATGAGGCTCCAATCAGCCCATTTCTCCAGCCTGTCACGGTGCCTCTGGATGGCAGCACAACCCTCTGGCATATCAGCCACTCCTCCCAGTTTTGTGTCATCAGCAAACCTGCTGAGGGTGCAGTCTGCCACATCATCCAGGTCATTAAAGGTGTTGAACAGGAATGGACCCAGTATTGACCCCTGAGATACACCGCTAGTCACTGGCCTCCAGCTAGACTTTGTGCCACTGATCACAGCCCCCTAGGCCCAGCTGTTCTGCCAGTTTTCTGTCCACCTCACTGTTTGCTCATCCAGCCCATACTTCAACAGAAACTCCTTCTTGTAGACCAGGGATAAACAAAGACAAGAAGAGAATTTTTTAAAAAGCCACCACTCTGATCAGATGGTGCAAACAATTATTTGAACAGTATGTTTTCTTTAGATTTTGGTGGATTCTGCTCATGAGATCCTGGTTTTCCAGTACATTGTAGAAACCTAGATCAATGTTCTAGTTCCTAGGTACTGAGCAGAGGGGCTAGGGAATGAGTTTTTCCATATGGAAACTATGGATTTATGTGTCCTTCTATGGATTTAGTCCATATTTCCTCCCAAGTAGCTCTGTGGGCTAGGGGACAGGTGAAGCATATAAGAAAAACAGATGTCTTCCTGTTCTTCTATAATTATCTAGTCTTAAAGTCTGAGGTAATCTCTTTTTATGAGTTCATCCATCTTTTCCTGCAGTGAACTTGAATCAAAAGCAGTATCGCATTCGGGTTTATCAAAGTCAGAGGTTACAGATACAAATACAGTTTTCAGTTACTTGTATGAGAAAGAAAAGAACAGTGAAGTTTCTTCTTTAAAGCATCTTTTTTTTTTCCTGTCTTGTATTTATAGCTTATAAACCTGATCCTACTTAAGCTCTGCCCTGTGACATTAGTGTCCTCTTCATCCAGAAGCTGTGTACAACATCCAAGTTACACCACAGTGTTTTCATACATCCTTTCTGTGGATTAAAAAAAGACCATTTTACTTCATGAACCACAATATTTCACCTAATCATAATTCAAGTCAATATTTGCAGCGTAACTCTTACTTGCTAAAGCATCAAATAGTTCTGTACTTACCATTTTATATATGTTTAAAATCATTATCTATTAATGATTTAAAAGTGCACCAGAGGACCACACAATTTTTTAGGAAAGGAACAGATGTAAATTCTGAGGCAATTTGGGTAGGCAAAATCTCTAGTTCTGTTAGTCTTAAGATTTTTCATGTGTACTGTATTCATCTTTAAAAAGACATGAACAATAAAAAAAAAATTTCCCAAGTATGCCAACTTACAGCCTTGAAAAGAGTGCAAAAATGATTCAAAAACACATTTTATTTGTAATTTTTTTCTGTGGTAATAATCTTTTATCTCAATGTATTATTAGCATAATGACATTCTTCAATTACTAAATCAGCAGAAGCAGGTATCCAAAGGAGAAAAATGAAGGTGCAAGATAAGGCATTATAATGAGGAGGTAAATATTGGAAAAGCCAGTTTTAGAGGAAATTTATTTTTTAAGTTTACCCTTAACTGTACTTTTCTTCTGTAAGTCATCAACAGTTAGATGGCTTACAGTCAATGCATTAACTCTAATCACTATCTAAAACTAATTAGAAATTAATGAATCTAAAAGCTGGGCAGAAATTAGGGTGATAGAAAAATACAATACTGGTTAGCTATACTCTAGTTCTAAATCATCTACTCAGAACTTCGGTGTTAGGCAGAAGTCTAACAGGAAGTTCATTCACCTGAGGGACATGATGATAATTTGACCTTTACACCTCTAAATCCAAACTCGCAAATTAAAAACATTGCTGTTCAATGACTGTCTCCACAACATTTCCAAAAGCAACCAGTTAGCTCCTTTCTGACCCGAGAGGTCCCTAGAAGCAGTTTATTTCACTATGATGTCAACACCTACAGCAGCCTAGATTCCAGTATAGTCAAAATGAAGAGGAATAGGCACATGTAGGGTCCAGTTCATCTGCTGAAGAAGATGCATAAAATAGGTCAGTCAAATCACTCCTTCAAATTGTCTGTGTGTTTCTACTTGCCTTAGAGGGAACTCAGAGGCACTAACTCAGATCGAGATGTCTACAGTTAGAGACACTGAATCCTCTTCCCAAACCCCTTTGTTTTTTCTACATCTTTAGAAATTCTGAAGTCCCAGAAAATAAATGTCGGCTTTTCTGCAAGCCCCACTGGGCTCCACAAATGAAGGCAATCCTTAGGCAAACCTCCCAGTGGAGGTCCTAAACCAGCAGGTATTTTGAATTTGATTTCTACACACCAACAGGAATGAGGACCTCATAAAACTCAGGAAGAATTTCCTTCTGATGTGGCGGTGGAGTTGCAGTTAGCACAACCTCCTGTTGTAATAATGAAATGGCTAGAGTACTTGCTCTAGAAGCTATAGACTAAGGTTCAGTTCTTCTCCAGCATGAATACCCAAGATACAGATGTGGCTCTTTATTTATAGATTGCCACTCAGAGTCATCTTGCACTCCCCCTGTACTGTTAAAGGATCTTACAATAGCACCCATTGCTCAACTTGGGGCTAAGGGAAAGATTTAGCCCACTTATTTTCATACCTAAAGCAAGTCTTTGATGAAAAATAGTTGTGGAAGTTAGAATGATTCAGAGATTCTGTTTTTTCAATACTACTTTAAGTAGCCTAAATTCGGTCAAAATTCTTTGAACCAAAACTTCCTCCACACGTTTGAGTATAAACAGAAACACTGTGAAGTGAACTGTAGTCTATTCACCCTTACCTAAGTTCTGTTAAAGTTCAAATTCAAAGTTATGGGTGTGTGATGAACACAAGGCAGCCATTGTCCTTTTACAGTAAAATAAATCTGTTTAAAAAGGATTCTCAAATTTTGGGGGAGGTTGAGAGGGAGAAGTGAGGGAAGGGCAGTGTGAAAATTAAAGCAGTTGCCCAGAAATGAGAAAGCTGTACTCAGTTCCCTCAGCTGTCTCAGAGTCCTGGAACCCGTATCTCCAATTGCCACGAAAATCTTAATTTGAATCCTATTCAATTCTATTCCTTTGTTTCAAGTTGAGTGCCTATGCAGCCAGTATTAATAAACTCAGGAAATTAACTCTCAGCCCTTCACAAATGTGAGTGTTAAACAATATGTTGGTCTTCCTGTAGTCAACGCAAAAATTCTTACCTTCCATAGCACTGGTTGCTGAAATTTGTGGAAAAGAAAATAAGATTTCTTTCACAAGTGAAAATGAGAATCTGGAAAGCTAGGCTCAAAAATTAATATTTTCAACATTTCATTCTTACTTTTTTGCTTGTTAAATATTTTGCAAGTGCAATGACAGAGAAGGCCCAAACAAAGCAGATGATACCCTTTAACAACAAAATTCCTATTGACTTTAATGAAATCAGTATAGAACTGATATCCTTGTACTGAACTAGGATCCACCAATGCCTTCCATTTCCAACACACTGATCTCATATAGGATGAACTATATCTTCTACTCAGTGGTCCAAAGCTTTTCAGAAATTCAGGCAAATTCTTCACCTTTACAGGTTTTACCCTGGCGTTGTTATTCAGGGTGGGGTTTTTTTTATTTTGGGTGGCTTTTTTTGGTAAAACTTGCTACTAGTCTGAGAATTAAAAATGAAATTGCTCTTTAGAGGATCAATTTACAACTGAACTTTACTGCTTGGCCTATTTAGAAAGTTTGCATCTATCATCCATCAATGTTATTTGCACTCACTAGTACAACCAGAAGTTAAAAAGGAAACAGTATATCCATGTAAAATTAATTAAGTTCAACCGTGACCTCATTACATTGATGCAGTGTAGTGCAGCTACCTGAAACCAAAACAAATTTATTTTAATTAAATATACTTCAATTTATAAAAACAACATATCTCACCCAAGTCATAGGATTTCAGGAACATATGGCTTTCATTCTGAAGTTCATCTAGTCCTTACAACATGATAAAATGGAGTTTCTTCTTTCTCTTGTTCTTTTTTGAGGCCATGACACAAATATTTGATTTGCAAAAGAACACTGCATGATCAGTTCCTTGACAGAAGTTTAATTTAATGAGATTTAATTTTAAAGTTCATACAGGTTCTAAAATACCTATTAAAACCATTGGAATATGGTCTACTGTCACTCTGAATCCTGTAAGAAAATTTACCTTCATTCCTCACAGGGAGAACTGAGTAGGAAATAATTTTTCCAATTCACTAGAGTGTTTGGAATTTTAGGAAAATTCCTCGGTGGTAATGATGCATGGTACTGTAACTCTGGCCTCTGAATGACTAAAATGATAGGGCATGTGGAGTATGAAAGTATTAAACCCCTCATAGAAGAAATTTAATCCAGGTCTTCTGCATCTCAGTTAAATACCCTTCCTACCCAGTCACTTATTATTCTGAGGTCTCACTTGTTCTGTCTTCCCTGCCAGATGTTCTATCCAAGACCTGGGAAACCTTTCCAGAAGTATTTCATTGAAACAAGTTCATCACAGCAAAAAGGCTTAGTCTGAGGAAAACAGCATTTTCTGAGGACAAAATCACTTTATTGAAACATTCCTGGTGGCTGTTCACCACCACCTCTGAGACTTATTTTGATTATTATAGGCAAAGATTTTTTATTAGCTTCACACACACACACACACACAAAGGAAAACCAGAGTGAAAGAAAAATCCATAGGGGAGTCAGTGGTGCTAACAATACTTTGCTCATGAGCAGAGCTTGCTGAAATAAATATTGGCTCTGGTTTACAATGCATGGCTCAGATTATCTTTTATCATTTTAAAAACATTAAACTTGATATTAAGTTATACACTGGGCATGATATGCACATAAATTCATGTTAAGTTTCTAACTAGATCTTCTGAAGAATGAGAATAAAAAACATAGCCTAATGTTTAAAACAGAGGATGAGGAAAGGTTTAGTTGTAATCCTAGTTCTGCTCAGAATTTGTTGCAGTGTCCTGGATAAATTACTGATATCTTACCTTCCCCATCTGAGGGAAGAAGATGATAATATGAAACACAGAAAGGTAGTGAGATGGTTCATTCACTGATGAATCTCAGAGCAGTAAAATATTCACCTGCAGAGCTCTGCAGAAACATAAAGTGTTATTCTAAAATAATTGTACCAATTATTAAATAGTGTTAATATGGCATTTCTTCTGTCTTTAAAAGGCTATTTTAGGAACACAGTGTGAATGCAAGCACCACTGACTTCCAAAAATTCATTTTTGTGAAACTAGACCTTAAGTTTAGATGGGAGGCAATGTAATTATAGAAGATATTACATCACACACGAAGTGTCATCTTGTCTCTTATCACAAAGAGACACTAAAGTCATAATTAATGCATTATATAACTAGTTATGTAGAGCTGAAGAGCATGGTGAGAAATGTGCTTTTCAAATTGAATTATCATTATTATTTGCATCAGTGTGCTTCCAGTAATCATGCTATATATTTATAGACAGCAATGAAAATGAATACAGTGCTGTTGTTACTTGTCCCATCCAAAATTTCACAATGGCAATTACAAGAACATTGCATTCATATCACTAACAGAAAATAAAATATACACCTCGAGACTGATAAATGCTCCCTACTATATTTTACTGTGTAATTCTAGCTCTCAGCAGCCTTCAGCTTTTCTGTTCACACTTGCAAATTATGCCAGGACCAAATGGCACGCGTGTCTAATTTGCTGCATACTTGTGGGATGTGTAAAAAGCCAGAGAGCTTTTACTAAGAAATGCCACCATAACTTTTAGAGCAAATGTAATATATTTGACAGTTGAACAGTGGGTTTTTTTGGTAAAGATGCAGCAAGTGAAGAGGGCAATTAAAGCATCTTTGGCTAGTAGTGCTCCATAGTGGAAAATTTCTTTCCCTTCCTCTGATCTTGCAGAGCAGTTAATATTGTCTTACCTCTGACCAAACCATTCTGGACACCAGAGTATCTGAAATTACATTGAATTATTTAATTGTGTGGACAGCAAGTAGTTAGTATCACTTCTAGACTGATCACATTTCTAGGTAGACATCATTGTTCTATCTATGGCATGAACAGAAACAATTACCAGGCCAATAAAGCAAGAGGTAGTGTTACATGGGATTGGAATCATGATTAGCACAGTGACCTGGTTATGATACAAATTAACTTTCCCTCTTGCTTTTCTTTTTTTTAATAATTCAGGCATCTTTTCTCTGAGTTTGCTTGCGTATGTTCTGACTTTGCAGTCTTTATAGTCTTGATTTAGTAGTATCGTTAATATGGTCTTTCTGACACTTTTAAACAGCTCTATTAAAACCAGTTTGCAAACAGTAATTCAAATGTACCCTGTAATGTAAAAAAAAATGCTCTAGGCAAATATATCCTAAAACTAAAAATTCTTTTTTTTCTTTTTTCTTCCGACCACCCTCGAGGCTTTGATAACATGATTAGTTACATAAAAGGGAAATTAAGTTAATTGAACTGCTTATTTTTTTCTGTTGAGAAAATACTGAAATTCACAAGCATTCACAAAAATACTTTCCACACTGATAACCAATAAACATAAACCAGAAATATAAAACTGCAGGAAACTATCATAATGACAAGGGGTACAGAAGGGGGGAAGGAAGACGGGAAGGAAAGGGGAAAAAAGGGAAGGTGGAGAGGAAGATGGGGTGAGGGGGGGAATTCCTTTGAACAGAAAGGGATTTTTAATCATATTGTAACTTTCATATAAAAATGTTACAGAAATCTCCAGTAAAGACACATTGTAGATTTATGTGTTGTTAACAATAGCATACTATGTAAGAGTTATTACATTCCTTAAAATAGAAAAAACATAAGTTTCTTCCTTAGTCCTACGAATTTCTTTTCTGGTTTCCCTCTCTTGTATATAAATATATTTCTTGTCACATTTAAAGTCTTGGTATGATTTACTCCCACTTTGATTATGCTTTGAATTGATTTTACACAATTCCTTTCTTTACAGACTTCTTAATTCCCCTTCTCTTCTAATGTTCAAAGCCACATTAGTTAACTCTAACCCATATCAACCTCTTCTCTGTCATCTTTATTTTCTTAAGTTTATTAACAGTTTCTAAACAACTTTTGTATACTAAAGGCTTCATATTCCCTTACTGCTGTAGTTTGTGGTAAAATCTGAAAGGCCGTGTCAAGATCAAACTTCATTCTTCTCCATACACATTCCCAGACTTGGATGCCCATAAATTAAACAGAAAAGGCAGCAAACAAAGTATTATATTCTGCATTTCTAGAGGATGAGCTTATGAAAACAATGATTAGATCTAAATACTCTGAATAAATGTTACTTTTAAATAAACTGTCACAAAGCAAGTGTGATTCTTCCAAGCAGAACCCTGAAAAAGCCAAAGTCTGTTCACCTGAAATCCAGACTTGTGAGTATTAAGATGCTATTGAATATTAGAAGCACTGAACTTCTAATACAGTCAATCACCAAGAATTGCTCTTCATTACAGAAATATTTTTTCATTTTTTTTTTAATAGGGTTTTGGCAAGGTTCAGTCTCATCTCACTGAACTTAAGTATCAGGGAGCAACAGGAGCGGGGCTGCTCTCCAAGGGAGGATGAGCTGAGAGCCCAGGGTGGCCCCAGCACAGGCTGCACAGTGCCCTCGCTGATAGGGGCAGAACTGCAGGATCTGAGCAGGGCAGCACTGGTGACAGTGACAGGGACCATCCACAGTGCCAGACAATCAAGGTAAGCAGTCATGTCCAGGGTCCACCCAGGGTGACTAGTCAGGAACATCTGGTTACAGGGCCAGAGATGGGACTAGAGCAAGGCTACCTGTAATATAATTCTGAGATCAATCCATGAGACCGAGACAGAGATAGGACTGGATGTGAAGTTACCCACAAGGTAAGTCCAGGAAGATCAATCAGTAAATTAGGGCAGTAGGACACAGGATGGAAGACAGACACACTCACAACATACCTCAGTCAAGGACTAGAGTTCTAGACCTGAGCTGAAGTGGGATCCTGGGTCTGTGAGCAGGGAGTGGGGTGTCCAAAGTGAGACTGGTCAGAGCCATTAAGGCCTGTTCATGCACTAAGAGCTCTGACAGTTAAGAAAATTGTTTTAGGAAAGTCACTGACAAGGCACCATCAGTAATCAGTGGAAAGAGATAGGTACTTCCAGAAAGAGTCCACATCTTTGGTAGATTCAGTCAAACTCTGGAGTTGTTTATCACTCTCTGCTGACTGTCAGAAACCTGAGATGACTGCGGCGCTAACTTAGGTGACGTGAATCTGATCTGAAGATTTTGGGGGGCTTGTGCTCTAAGCAATACCACCAGCATTTAATTTGTCGTTCCTTCTGGCCTAAATGACTTCCCTTTGCTGAGATTGTAGTGGATTGGGCTCCAAGACCCAACAGGTCTTTCTCATTCCTCTATCCCTCTGAAATAAATCCACATTAACTTCAACATAGTCAACCTGTAGGAGAAGAAGACATGGGTCTTAATGCCATTCTTAAAGGACATATAATGTCCTCCTGAAATACTACAATAACAAGGTTGTCCTTAATTTAGAGAAGGCAAGAAACTATCATGGAAAATTTAATTAGCACTGTTTCTAAGCTGAAAATAAACAGATGGCTAGAGAAGATTTATCCCAAACTATTGCAAAGTCACGTCAGAATACTGAGGAGAAGTGGAAGGGAGTACAGGAGATAAGAAAAGGAATGGTCTCTCCTAGGCCAAGAAGAGATGCATTAACCTCTTCCTGGAAACACTGTATGCCTCACAAAACCTTTACTTGCCATAGAGCTATACATTTCATTTGTGAAGAGAATGACTATATACAGATTCCACCCCAAAATACTGAGTCACCAGGAGACAAATTTGTCATGCAGGCAGTGTCAGAAAGAATTGAGAGGGCATATAAGACTATGAAATGCGGAAATGTATGTACTGGTTCAACCAAATATCTTTGTAATCTACTCTTTTGTCTCACAGTAACAACATAGCAGACACCCGTGGAAAAAAGCATGAGAATGGGACAAATATAGATTGTTATTTTTTTGTCTGGTATATCACCTCTGTTAACAATGTCAGTTTCTGCAAAGAAGAGGGGATTTCCTGAGATGGATGTGTCTTTGTCTCTTTGTATGTAATAACTCTTTCTTCCATTAATTTGTCCGATATTTCTTTTGAACCCCGTTGAGGGTTTTGGCATCCACATCTTGTGACAATGACTTCCACAGTGTAATTATTGATTATATGGAAAAGTAGTTCCTGATCTTTGTTCAAAAACTGTCAATTAATTACATTTGATGAAATAATAATTGGCCCCAATTCTTGTGCTATTCACCGCTTTCATACCATTCATGATTTTACAAGTCTTCATCACGAAAATCTGTTCAGTCTTCTCTTTTCCAGGCTACATACTCCCTGTCTGTTTAATTGCTTGTCATAAAGAAGCTGTCTATATCTCCTGTCATGGAGATCATCCTTGCCAAAGTACCTTTTCAAGTTTCATGTGTTTTGAAGTTGAGGAAGAGGAAGCCTGAGTAGACCTTCACAAACGGTTGTAGATGTGGACTCATCATGGGATTATGCACTGATATAATGTTGTTTTCTGTTGTGTTCCTTAATCTTTTTATAATAATTCTTAGCATGCCTTTCAGAGTGCCAGTGAGCACAGAGCTAATATTTACAAAGAACTATTCACCATGACAGCAAGATCTCTTTCCTGAATGGCAATAGCTAATTCAGGTCTCAGATTTGTATATATAGTCAATTATGTTTTTGCCCACATATTCATTATTTTATATTTCATCTACCATTTTATCTTCCAACCATTTAATATTGTAGATGCCTCAGAGGCAATTTACAGCTAGTAAAAACTAAATATATCCTGAAGAATTTGGTATCATTGTTAATTTTTATCACTTTACTAGTTACTCCCTTTTCCAAATCATTTATGAACAGATTGAATAGGATCAGGAAAAAATTATTGGGGAGCTGCTTATTTTTTTTTCTTATCCTTCTTTCTTACCTTTTAACTAGTTATTTATCCATGAGAGGATATAATATCTGAAACCATGACAGCTTCTTTTCTTTTAACCTTTCATTGGTTATTAACAAGTTTTTGTCAAGATTAACAAGTCATTGTCATTATACCACACTTCAACACAATAATCTCTGAAACAGTCTACCAGTCTAAATATAAATGCTATCTACAAAACAGGAAGTAACATGAGAAACGAACATGAAATTTCACCCTGTAAGAATATTCCTCGAGACAATCATCTCCGTATACTTAGCAATGTATTACAGGAGAGGTCTACAGAACCAGAGAGGAGCTCCCTGCTCTCCCTCACCCCCACCCCCTAGACCCACAAATTTAGAGATGGTATTCCAACCAGGGTAATGGGAGCTGCCCTTTGACTTCCTTTCTGAGTAATGAGGATTGCTCAAAAGATCAGGTTGGTCAACCCATTCCAGGCAGAAGCAGAAAACAGAAGACAGCCTCAGAGGGAAAAATGATAGGTAAGAAACTGTTGCTGGAATGTACATCTTGCTCTAGTCAAGAAGTTACCACAGTATCCTCCAGCTATTGTAAGATGGTGTTAGATCTAGATTCTCCAGGTCATCAAGAAAAAAGAGAAATAAATTATAATCAATGCCCATCCTCCACAGAATAGGAGAATACGAGGCTATCCAGGACTTGGAAGAGTTGGATCATATGCTGCTACTGCTCCTACAGATGCAAGTAAGAAAATGCCTGACCTGCAAGCAGATCCACGGCGCAGATCTTCTAACAGTAAGAACCAAAGGGCCAACCACTAAGAAACAGGTGAGAAACTGAGCTATTTTCAACCCATACTAATGAGCAAACCAGGAAAATATTCAACCGTCCCACCAAAGAGAATCTGATCACTATTCAGCCTAAGGAAACCCAAACCTTTACCAAAACAATTTGCATCTTCTTTCTTTCCTTCTATCCAGCATTTATACTATAACTGCTAGAGTTCAGTCTGCTCTCCACATAACCAGTAGCAGTTTGGAGACTAAAGGACTTGCAAGCTTTCACATTAGTAGAATGTTTGCTAATGCATTCTATGATCACAGATGGCAATCTATTTGTTCAGAGGGATGGCTTTAGCTTTGCTGCCAGCCAGTCTCTCATATTGTTCTGAGAGCAGGAGTCAGAGAGCAAAATCAAAGAATATTTAAATGTAGTTAACAAAAAATCCTAGTTTAGGTGGCTTACATTATTTATCTCATCCTTTATTCAGTCTGATGCAGCTCCTGGGTCATGGCAAAGTGGTTTTACTTTTCATCTTCATGGAAAAGTGAGACTAAAAATTCTTACTTACCCATTGGCAACAAAGTACTGCCATTTAGCCTAGCTAATGAGGGCAAAAAACCAAAGTAATAATTTGTTACTTGACAATAAGAAATGATAAAGGATTCTTTCTTGGCTTCGCTTCTCTGTGTCTGTTGTTTCAGTTTTGATTTAGATTCTTTACATTCCTTCCCTTCTTTGTTCAGAACATGAACAATGTAGACCTATGACACTGGATATGGCAAGAGGCAAAAATAAATGCCAGGCACTTACACTAATAGTACCAGAAAGAATTTACAAGAAGACAGGATACATGAAAAATACTGTCAACCTGGATGGAAATGTCTATAAATACACATGTACAGATCTGACATTTTATTCCCATGTATGACTCAATATAACCCTGCAACAACGAATGCCCTTCCATTTCAAAAATGATCAAAACATTTAGAGCTGAATTCTGATATGCTTATTCCGACTTAGGAGAAGTCTACTTTGAAAAGAAATCCATTGACTTAGAACAACTTCAGGAGCTAGTAACTCTTCAGAATAAATGGAAGCATCATTCTGCCAGTTAATTGCACAGAAACCTCATTCTGATTCTTTTATTCTTTCTCTGTTTTTAGCACCTCATTTCTACCTATTCCAGAATAAAAAAGTTACATATTGATATGTCCCCACATATCAACTAGGATGGCCACAGCTTCTTCAAAAAACATACAGTCTCTTTTGGATATGTCAGAAAGAGAAAAATATACCATTTTCAGTTCTAACAAAAGACCTTCCAGATCTTGCATAACAACATTTTTAAAGGTTTGCTTTTATGTGAGGAAAACATCTTCACTGTACACATTTTGCTTAATATTTGGATGTTTTTTAAGCAATATTTCAAAGAGATTCTAAATGTGATTCAGTATGACAGAGCAGGTGGAGCATAAAATGAGTCATAGCAGAACAGATGAAAGGTCTATCAAAACCAAGGTACTTTCTCCAACAACTTCTTACACCAGATGTTTCAGAGGACTAAAAAAATAAATAACTCACTAGCAAAAGGTGTGAAATTAACGTTGGAGAGATGAAGTAGAGAGTGCTCTTTGTGGAGCTAGGATGGGTTCTGTTATATCCTGACCATGATGGATTGATGACCTTTATAAGATCATCTGAAGTAGGAGCACAAAGTCAACAGCACTGAATTCCACAGTTCAGTTAGTATATTCAGACATTTACCAAAAATAAAAACAGAAAAAAAGATAGAATTACACATGCTTGCAAAAAAAAACAAAAAAAAAGAAAAGATCAGCTATGAAATCAGTATTTAGAGAATTGTTATGCATGTTACAGAATTAGAAATACATTTACATATATTAATCAATAAATGTATTTGTAAATGATGGAAGAACAATACTTATTGCTTTCTTATACTTTAGACTAAAATGGCATATATTTAAGCTTGTTATTTCAGTATTTTGTTTAGCACCCTGCAATGTAGGAATGCAGTATTTGGAATAAGAGATGACCACCATATGAACACAAGGCTGTAATTCACTGAAAGAACTCAGCAGATTTCATAAACTAGAAGTCAAAAGGTTGAATGGTTTCTGAAGCGCTGCAGAACTCAGAGACTGAAATATAGCTAGGCGTCTAGTGGAAGGCCTTTTATTGCTATTTATAATATATTGAAAATATTTATCTGAT
The DNA here is from genome assembly GCA_013389945.1 of Fregata magnificens. Taxonomy (NCBI): domain Eukaryota; kingdom Metazoa; phylum Chordata; class Aves; order Suliformes; family Fregatidae; genus Fregata; species Fregata magnificens. Next base: position 8,367 of record WAAD01016979.1, on the reverse strand, counting down.
CCTGTAAGTTTTTTCCAAAGGTAAACATCCCCATATCCCACTTTTGCCAAGCAGAACAGTATACCATAGGCAAGCAATGACACTGATGGCTTCTCCTGTGTAACTCCATTAATGAGCTGGAATACAGGCATGGTAAGTGAGCATACGTATGTATATATATGATGGTTTATTTATTTCCTCAGTACGTGGTCCCTCTGCAGATACCGAGAGAGGGTAAGACAAGTCTAGCTGTGATGGAAATTAGATTGACATTATCACACCTCGGAAAAACCCTGAGTGGTATTCACTTTTGGACTTCATTCTATATGACTTCCAATTAAGTTCCAAGCTAATACATTTACATACTGTGGCCGTAAGAATCCAAACCTACATCTCTGGTGAGATACTGCCTGTAGCTGAGAAATAACCAAAGGCAAAGACACCTGCAAAGTATAGCTACTATCACTGAAAACAATTTTTATTCATTTCAGTTAGGAAATGCTCTCCATCTTCAAGCTATTTTTTAAACTTTGTTTTTGTTTTCCTTTTCCACCATCTTTCAACTTAACAGTCCACATATGGAAGTCCACAGTTAATCCAGACTTTTACTTATATAGCTGAAATGATACCAAGGTCCAAGGCTTCTGTGATATCTTTACCACACTCAGAAAAGAAGTTTGTTAAAGTCAAGTTAAAAAGGCTTGAAGTACAAGCATTTCAAGTATATGGTATACCTACTCAACCTGGTAGGCAGAAAAGACACAACGTGGCCAAGAGTCTTGAAGAATCTGCAGCTTTCAAACTGTGCAGAACTGATCCATCTCAGCTCTCTCCGAAGTTAGAAAAACTGGCCATGTTTCAGAATATCCCTTTGGATTTTAGATCCTAGAGAAAACAAGTAAAGGTACTAGCTTTCTTATTTTGTACAAGTACTTCTCATTCTGACTAATTGATCAGTTGCTTCTCCATTTTAAGGATGTTGCTTGTACTGACAGAGCATCAAAAGAAGTAATCAGGGAGAAAGGAAAGACAGTTCCTATCCCACAGCCCCTCAAGGATGGCAGAAGTCAATTCTATTTGTAACGATTTTTAATATGAATAAAAGGAGTAGGTCTGTTGGGAATAGTTTCCTCAGAACACTTCTACAGACATCCAAACTTTTGGAATGTCTTTCAAAATAGCCTCCAAACAGTGGAAAGTTTTCAGCTTGTTCTCAAAATTGAAGGGAATCATGGCTTTGTCTTTTCATCCATCTTTCTGTTAATGCTTTTTTCTGCTACTCTTTTCTACCTACTTTCTTCATTTTATAAGGGTGTTGTTGACTGTTTCTGAAATGAAATATGCTTAATATCAACAGATTCTGTGAAAAGAAGCAGTGTTTCTTCCTCTAGCAGATTAGGATTACAGATGAATATCCATTGCTACAAGTGCAAAAACAAACAAAAAAAAAAACCAAACAAACCAAAAAAGAGTGGTCACTTTTATTATTCGACAGCCCTATGATGCACGGTATGTATGGTGTTCATAACATCATAGAATCATTTCAGTTGGAAGGGACCTTAAAGATCATCTAGTTCCAACCCCCCTGCCATGGGCAGGGACACCTTCCACTAGACCAGGTTGCTCAGAGCCCCATCCAGCCTGGCCTTGAACAGTTCCAGGGATGGAGCATCTGCAACTTCTCTGGGCAACCTGTTGCAGTGCCTCACCACCGTCATAGTGAAGAATTCCTTCCTTATATCTAATCTGAATCTACCTTCTTTCAGGTTAAAGCCATTACCCCTTGTCCTATCACTACAGGCCCTTGAAAAACATTCCTCTCCAGCTTTCTTGTAGGCCCCCTTTAGGTACTGGAAGGCTGCTATAAGGTCTCCCTGGAACCTTCTCTTCTCCAGGCTAAACAACCCCAACTCTCTCAGCCTGTCTTCATAGGAGAGGTGGTCCAGCCCTCTGATCAACTTCATGGTCCTCCTCTGGACCTGCTCCAACAGGTCCATGTCCTTCTTATTTTGGGGGCTCCAGAGCTGAATGCAGTACTCCAGGTGAGGTCTCACCAGAGCAGAGCAGAGGAGCAGAATCACCTCCCTCAACCTGCTGGCCACACTTCTTTTCATGCAGCCCAGGATACAGCTGGCTTTCTGGGCTGCGAGTGCACATTGCCAGCTCATGTTGAGCTTATTGAATGACATATCCCTTAAGATAGTAGAAGGACTAAATGTAGAGGTGAGAAGCTTAGATAAATGCTATCTGCATGAAAAAGTATTAAATACATATCGTGCTTTTAAAAGATTTTTATGCATAGCAAATTAATGATGTTTCCTCTTCATATTTCATATGAAATGGGCATTAATTACCCATGCATGCCTTAGTGATTTGCAGTTCACATAGCAATACTTATAAATAATCATCAGAAAATGCATGGGGAGATTCATTCATTTGACAGAATGAATCAAAAACTCTGCTCTCAGCTGATAAGTTAGGCAAGAAGCGCATCTGGGAAAAAAAGAAAAATGTCAAAGGCTGAAGAGAAGGAAGAAAAGAGCATTAAAAATGATTCATGAGTTGGAGAACTATTCTGTACAGTGAAAAAGTTAAAGAACTCATTCTTTCTAGCTGATCAAAGAAAAGAGAAATGTCTTGATTATAGTAATTAGAGTATCTCTGGAGAGATGAAATAGTGAAAACTGAAGGGGTCTTTCAACTGGTATTAAAAAAAAATCATAAAATGACACAAGGGCTGGATATTGAAGCTGCACGCACAGAAAACAGAGATTAGGTCAACTTTTTTAACAATAAGAGTGATTAACAACTGGAAGAAACAAAAGTAGTGGATTTGTCATCTCTTGATGACATCAAATCATGAAAAAGTGGCTTTCAGGAGGGTATTCTTTAGTGAAAAACAGCTAGGAAAAAGCTACTCACAGGACATTTGGTATATTAGGATGAGGTTGGATAACTTCATGGTCAATTCTGATGTTAACCTTTAAACATCTTCTAAATAAATCTCTTGGTCAGTTCTGTGAGTATCCTGAATGTGATGGACGATTCATCAGAATAGTCTTCCCTACTCTGCAGAAAGTTATGCTTATTTAAAAGTCTTTCTATTTTAGTGTTGTCTTCCATAACCATAGCTATTACATCTCAGGGCCTCCCTACTTTTCAAGGTATTACATTTGCAACCATGTCAAAAGAAATGTGTCTTTATTACCACAAACAGTTAAATGTAAATGAATATTCAACTGAATATTTCCAATTAGGTATCCTATCATACTTATAGTCAGGGTTAGATTTACTTTGCCAAACTTGTCACCTGTATCAAGACTATAACATGGATATAAGCTTGTAATGCAAATTAAGTAGTTTTTGAAAGACTAAGTAGTTTAATCTTAATACCTAATTATGAAGACAGGCAAATTAGAGAATCTGAAGCAATACTGAAAAAGACATTCATCTCACTTAAATTTAACCATCTAAAAGCTAGGCATTTTGTACACTCTCATTAGGTTCGTTCTTTAGTTAGTGCAAAGAGGCAATTCCAGAGAATAGTTTATTCCTGTGTGCTAATACCCTTGGATGGGATGACTCGACCTCTGGAGTGTACCCTTGTTTCCCTCGGTCAGCTGTGGAAGCTTTTGGTTAGACTAGATATCTGCTTTTAGGCAGCTCAGGTTAGGCAAGATGAATGGTACCTCAGCACTTCTTCTTCCCTTGTATTCAACATTGTTTTGACAGTCCATGTTTTCTGTCTCTCTTAGAAATACAGATCCTGGGGCAGGAACTTTGACAGCTGCCCAATTACTTTTTTCACCAGGAGCAGAGAAGCCTCAACTTCACCACACCATTCCCTCAGGCCACCCATCTACTTCTTCTCTGCTGAGCTGTTGTGGAGTATTGGGATCTTTGGACAAGACCACAGTGCTTAGGAAAAAAAAGAAAAGAAAAAATTAAAAAACAGAGAGCAGTTGTATACCTCCTTTTTACTTTTCCCACCTTTCTTCTCTACACTCTTTTCTATAATGGAAGGCCAGGAATAAAGAAAAGAGAACAAGGAATTTCCTTTTTTCCCCCTATCCTTCTCTCTGGGAAGCTTAAACCATGTATCCCCACAAATAACCACGGTGGCCAGGAGGGCTGGTAGGACCAAGCTCAGACATACAAAGTCTTACCCCAGGTTCTGTGTCCTTTAAGCTCTGAAATCTGAATAGAAAGTCACTCCAACAGTACATGCTTGCTACTTTTAAATTACTTCCCTCAGCAAAGCCAAGACAAGTTTATTAAGATTGATTCAGCAGATAGCTTTATCATTGTTCTTAATACTGATGCAAGTCTTACTAACAGGGGATACCTGAACTTATACAAGTGAAGAGAGAGGTGGGGAATCACGTATGTCCAAATAAGATGGCATGAAAGATGAAGAACAAAAATAACAGTAAAAGAAAATAAGCCTACCTGTACAATATAAAAGTGTTTACAAGAATGGCATCATGTAGGGGATACATAAAAAGGAACAGTGAACTTATATTGTATGCCACTCCTTTATTATCATGAGGTAACCATTTGACTGTGACAAATCTTTCCCCTTGTCTTTTCTTCCCCACTGAAATATATAGAGGCAGGGATTTCCTAAGATGTGGCAAAGCTCCTCTCTCGTTTGCACTGGGTAACAGCCAGTCCACCTGTGGTGCAAGTTGTCTCCCATTTGGATCCCAGATACCTCTTCCCTTCTTTAAATAACTTTATCTTCTAACGGGTACAGTCTGTCCGCTCGTGCAGTTCTGTATGTTGTCAAACAGAGCAGGAAGCGGGACCAAATATTCTGGTTCATCTCCCGATCCATAACTGCTTGAAGGGACTAGCTCTCAGTGCTTAACAGAAGATCTGTTTTTTCCTTCTTCAATGAAAAAAGATCAGCTTTCCAGGTAATCCACAGGATAGCCTAGTGACTGATAACATTCATGCAAGAATATTGGGGGTAACTGCAGTCAAGACTGCTGTACCTACTTTGAAGGATAACTTGATGTGATCTCAGGTAACTGGTCAGTCACTATTAACACATTGCCAGGATTCAGGTGGATGCACAGGAATGTTTTTGTTCATAACAGAAGAGTGAAAAATATAGGTTAACAGACAAGTCTGTATTTTATGCAGGGCTAATCCACATAGATTTGAAGGATCATATGGATGGGCAGTATTCAAGCCAACTATTACAAGCCTGTAACTTCCCATGTTGACTAACATAAGGCAGCAGTTGAAACTGGGATTGCTAAAGCATTTATCACCCTGACCTGTCCATGTTGATCCTCTCCAAGCTCCCGAACTGCTGCAGTTTACAATTTAGCCCGATGAAGTAGATGGGAGCCAACTGCAACTCCTTCTAATGTGTCAAGCTAGGGTACAGTGGCCATTCAGAAGCTTCTGCATCTTAACCTGTCCATGTTTCTGGGGGAACAAAATCAGGGAAGAGGGCAGGTGATAGCCATTTCACTCATGCACGTCTAACATTCAGTGCGGTATGAGTCAATACAGTGAGGGATACTTCTACCCCATCTTAGACATAAAAAAATTGGATTTTTAAGTCTGAGCAGTTCTTATTATCAGAGAGAAATAGGCATTTTCAACCAGTGATTAAAATCACCCCTTGTTGCCAAGGTCACCAATGGAGAGATTTACAGAGCAATTCAGAGTACCCAGTTAAATGAAACTCCCTCTCTCCCAGCTCCACTAGGGTTCCTTTGTATGTGAGATTATCTCACACACGCAAGGAGCAGGAGGAAAAGAAAGAGATCTATATCATCTTCACAAGCATGCTTTTCCAGGAATATTTAGGAATAATGTCCAGAAACTACCATTTTTTTTCCTCAGAAGTATACATGTAACAGTAATGATTAGTATGCAGGTATGAAAGGAATATTGTTATGTAACTCAGATTTTTTATTTTATTTTATTAAAAGTTCTATATTAAACTTAAAAAACCTTACCTTTCGATGTCTTTTAGATCTGTTTATCTTTGTTCCAAGTGCTTCCCAGGTGGGTGCTATGTTTAATAGAATATGCTTAAGACAAAGCTTTTCTAAAGTAGGGCAGCATCGCATTTTGCAAACTGTTGAAGCACAAAAAATTAAATGAGCAGTTTTATTCATTAAAGTTATATTTAATTTTTAAGTGTTTTTCATTAAAATAATCTATGGTGTTTGAACTGATACATGTTTGGAACACTTCGATATTATTTTTAGGTTGCTTTGGTCTTCCTGAGGGAACTTTTTGATGTTACAAAAATTAATCCTTTTTCGGTTATTTTTTTCATTTTGTTTTATGACCAAGTGAAACCACTTACAAATCTTGGACCTTAGGTATTAATAATGAGTACAGTATGCCCTTGATTTATCCTTCTGTGAGTTATTCGGAGTCATATTAGCTACATTCAGTTGCATTTAAATTGGTTTTCCACTTATTCCTTTTATCAGTATTTCTTACTATGATGTGAAGTAACTTCAGCTGCTTTTCCCTTTCTTGTTTTATCATTTGAAGATAAGTGCCTAGTTTTCATAAGAAAGCTGTATATTTGTATTTGTATATCCACACTTTAAAAAAAAAAAGTTGCAGATCACCACACAACTACACTTTTGAAAGAAAGTTCCACGATTTTAGAAAAAATCTTAATGGAGCAGGAGCATATGAAAGTAATTATGTTATGGGAAAGCCTTTACTGAAACTAAAATGAGGAGGTTTTGAGTGTTTCATTGTGGGTGACTGTGCAGCTTCCAGCATAGGTTATTAAAGACCACATTTCAATAACAACTGACAGCAGTTCAATAACATGTGAAATAAGAAACACTATTTCATTTTTGTCTTTCATCATGAAGGATGGCAATAAATAAGTGTACGTTATCCATACTGACATATTTCCTTAAAATGCAGGCTCATCTGAGGTAAAACTTTGCAACTGCTTCATGTATTACAACAGTAACATAGGATGAAAAAGCCTAATTGCCTTACATGATGAAAAAGCATTTGAGCTTATTAGATTTGATCAGTATAACCTGCTGAATAGTCTTTAATGATCACTAGTGCTCATGACCCTAATTCTATTTACATCTCTCACCATCAAGATTAAGAAAGGGGTCTAAGCAGGTCTGCAGCAGTCTAGAGGAATTTTACTCCCATCATTTTCTATATTTTCACAGCTGTTACTCACCTTAAAAGATCTTAAATTAGAAGTATTTAACTCCTTTACCTTCCTGAAGGCAAAGTCAGATTCACCAACACATTTCAGCACTGTTCCAGTGATGGCAGACAAAAACATAATTTAACAGGACATTAATACTAAGCTTGTAACTGTACAGCCACAACTGCAAGCAAAGAAGAGGAATAGTTGTTTAATGGCCATTGTGTTAGCCTGGAAATTAGGAGATATGTATTGTACCTCACAGATTTCCCATGTGACCTCCAAACAAGTCATTTCTTTGCTCTTCAGCCACCATCTATGAAGCAGGATTAATAGGTTTTTGTTACCTTACAAGAATAGTGGGAATTATTGATACGTCTAGACAGGTAAAAAGTATAATGCTTTAGATGAGAGACAGCATCTCTCTTATCTGAAGTTAGATAGCTCCTGGGCTGAAGCTGACTCATGACTGGGCAGCTCACAGTGTTGGAAGAGCCAGTAGACAACTGCCTATATCTGTGTATATAGACATGTTTAAGTAGATAGACACCCTTAGCCTGTGGCAAATATTCCCAAAGTCACGCACAGTCAACCCACTTATGTTTTTGTTGTGCAGTATCTCTGCCAGGGATCCAGAAGGCAAAGAAAACAGAAATATCATGAGAAGTCACCATCTTCCAACACGTGACACAAACTTCAATTTCCTTAAGTATAAGTATAGCAGCTGCAAACAAGCATGGTAAAACAGTTTAACTTGTGCATTGCTACCTCTGACCTTACTTCTTCATTTTCAGAAGTATCAGTTCAGTAATCACTCTGAAGGAAAAATAAAGGTATCTGCATAACAGAATTCATTCATCTCATGGGGTTCCCTAACCATCCTCCACTGAAGGGTATAGACCACAAGTCTTACGAGGAGCGGCTGAGGGAACTGGGGTTGTTTGGCCTGGAGAAAAGGAAGCATAGGGGAGACCTTATTGGTCTCTACAACTACCTGAAAGGAGGTTGTAGTAAGGGTGTCTA
>WAAD01016978.1:39725-55545 GCA_013389945.1 Fregata magnificens | reverse complement strand
GGGGGGGGGGGGGGGAGTAAGAAGGGTTGGGAACAAGCATGCATTTTGGCAGTGAAAAAAGTTGCACTGTCTCTCTCTCCTGGACACACATGATTGCTGACGGTTACGAAAGAATCAATTGTGTACAGATTTTATGGTGGGAAACTTCACTCTCTCCAGACTGTGGAGACTCCTTCTGTAAGCATTGTAATACCATTATTCAATTTGCAGTGTGGTCAGAATGCATTATTTAAATTTTAATAACGTTGTATGTTATTAAACCTCCAGCATTGGAGGCAAGATTTTTAAGAAGTCTACCTAAATAAGTTAATATAATTCTGCAGTCTTAGTGACACCACAGTTTTCTATAGGGCCACGTCAGAAATTTGAGTATCATTTTGGAAATACCAGCTGTTCCCTTTTTTATTCCACAAACATTAATAACTTTGGTGAAAATCAACAGCCATACATTAAAAAAAGTCAGTAACTTCTTTTTTAGTAAAAGTAATGATTCTAACCCAAGAGTTAAAAGCATTTTTCTATCCTATTTATGGTAAAGAAAATCTACCGAACCAGCTGCCTTTGATGTTAGCTTTTTACGATTAGAGAACACACACACACACACACACACACACTCAACTCTGTTTTTTACCTTCAATATCCTGGTTGTCTACAAAAGGCGCTGGTCCCCATATTCTAACAGTGCCATCATCAGAGGCGCTGGCCATCATGGATGGAATCTGCGGGTTCCAGCTCACACAATTAACAGTACGTGTGTGCCCTGTCAGCTCCGCAATTGGCAGCTCGCTACGCTTGTGCCAAATATATACTTTGTGATCTAAATAAAATATGCATTTAAAAAACCATAATGAGAAACATTGTTCTGCACAGACCAATTTGTCATATCAAACAGCACTTCCACACAAGTGCTCAGCAACTAAAAAACCCATTAATGTTGTAAAAGCCATGTCTAAGACCCATGTCTGTTGAACATGCAATAGCACTAACAAAATTTTTCTTCTAAAGGTGACCAAAAGAATATAGGTAAAGCTCTTCCACTAAGAGGTACACTCCCTTTTAAGACTTGCAAGTCTACTACACTTGGTATTTGAAGAAAAGCATTTGACTACAATGCAAATAAGCCAATACCTGGCTAAAGAGAGAAACCAAGCTACTCTTAAATTAAAGATATGGAGTTGTAATCTTATTCAAAAGGACCTCTTGCAGATTTTTTTTTTTTCCCCTCAATCGTATTTACAGATTAGTACATGCATTACAAAGTCATGAGTATTAAGGCAGAATATTTACAGCCACCACCTGTTGATGAGTACTAGGTAAGATCACAGCTCTACAGTTTATGAAATACATCTTGACACTGAAGACCGAAAACATCCCAGTGAAAGTGCAAACAGCAAATAAGGGAGGGCAACAAAGCTTAATGCCTCAAACTGTGAGCTATTATTGTCTTTGACAACAATTAATTCTTGTGTGGTAAAGATACGAATGTGTACATATTAATGTAGATGCAATAAACAACCTACAGATCTTATTTTGTGACAGGAAGCCTTTAATTATTTCTAGCAACATGCTAGAAGTAGAGTAGTAAACTGGTCAGACACTCCACTGCAATTTTTAGAAAAGTGTTACTGCTTTATAACCAACCATATTTAAGAATAAATGACTAAAGGCATTTTGGTTGTTGGTGTGTCCCCCGCCCCCCCACAACTGCAGACTAGCAGCCTTTAACAAGTCTGTGGGTTGACCTCTCTAGGAATGTCTTTGGAATATTCCAAACAGAGCTATACAAACCAAACAAGTATGTATTACTAGTATTTAGGTCTAGCGTATCAAATGAAAGTATTTTAATCTATTTGAAAGGTTTTAACATAGGTGTCATTCTGAAGGCTTAGCAATCTTCCTCTATTCCTCCTCCCAACCCCTTACCAAACAAATTTGCTCTCCGACCTACCTGCTAGAATAGTATCATGGAACCATGTGGTAACTCAATTATCTTCTGCTGAATCAGCTCATTTGAGTACAACACCTTTACATATACTTGTATTGATGCAAATGTTCTGGTTGTGTTTACATTCCACTTACGATTTCAAGAGACTACATATCTACACTATTCATCAAATACCACAATTCACTCTCTGCTTAAACACTGGACACGCAAGCCTCTGCTGCCTGGGAGAATCAAAACCTAAACACAAACCAGTATTTTGCTGCTTGTCAGAATGCCTGTATTTTCTTTTGGGAAAAACAAGTTAGCTAGATTAACACAGCAGTCAATATCCCTCTCAGAAAGAGGCCTCCCTTTTCTTCCTATTGATGCAAATGTTAGAAAAAAGTCTACCTAGCTGACAACATACCTTAAGTTTAAGGCATTATGACAATGTAATCAATCTATTACTTTTTTAAAAGGCTATGACAACGTGATCTGGTTTTTCTTTTTGTTTGCTTGTTTTTTAAGCTACATAGGCTTTCTCAGTAGCCACATTTGCAACAATTCAGTGCAAAGAGGCAACAGCTTCAGACAGTTCAAATCTAAATAGAGTGCCATCAGTTTCAAGTACTGCTAAGTAGTTTTTAGACAATGAAGATAATAAAGAATAAATAAATAGGGGAAAACAAGGACTGATGCACTGTAGTAGCTACACCTACACATGCACATCAGTATGGCTCAACATAAATCCTGAACTTTCGGGTACTCAGGTCCCAAACCAAGAACCTTATTCAACCATGAAGAGGTTCACAGTGGATTGGAGGATTGGAAGTGCTGTCCTTCAGTCATTATATTCCACTGGGTCTAGTCAGAGGGTGACATTGGGTTTTATTTTAGACATATTTGGTATTTTCCAGAAAAGGATAGTACTAATGTCCTGGCCAACCTTATTTCATAACAGCTCTGAGTTACACAGTACTAACAGTGATTGCTTACATATTCCAAGTGTAATTCTTAGCCCTGCATAGGCTTGAATCTTAAGTGACCTCCATGGGAGGTGATGGCACTACATCAGTGACAGAACTGAACCAATTCAACATATAAACCATTAACTAATTTCTGTTCTTGCCACAGAGGGTTGAATAAAAACATACCACAACGCCTTTGATCACCAGGAAACCCTAGCAGACTATGTCAACAACGGCTTAATTTGAGACTATGCTTAATTTGAGACTACTCCTTCTGTAATTAAGCTGATGACTCTATTGAAATTAAAATAACCTCACCACACCTATATCTTCAACAGGCAAATGAAGCTGTTACTCCCCAGAAGTATTTTTGATTCAAACCATAAGCCTAAGTATCATACCACAAAAAGAAAAAGCCTCAAGAACACCCCACTCACTTCTAATTAAAACTGTGCAGACGCTTTTGCTTTAGAGGAGCAACACGAAAGATTCGTTAATGCTTTCTACTACTACCATCCTCTCAAAAGATTCTTTCTGCTAGCACACAATTATTTCTTGAAGTATGCCACAATCTCAGGGCTCCTCAAACTTACTTAATGAACCAGTTGCTTGCTTTTATAGATGACAGCTGCTAATGACAACATTATAAAAGTAAGGTATAGGAAGGATACAGTGTTCCAGTTTTCTGCACAAAAGGGAATGATGTTACCTTCACTGCCACTTGCGATGAAATCTTCATTATGACCTCCAAAACACGAGTGAATTGTGTAAAATCCTTGTGTAACACCTTGATACTTTCTCACTAAAACTCTGTCTTGTAAGTCCCATAAGTGAACTCCCTGGGAATAAGAAGTATAAGGATATTATTTTATCATTAAACATTATTCATTGTATTCTTTTGAAACACACAAAAAACCCAAACCCACACAAAACCAAACATGGTGAAAGTGCATTACTTCAGCCAACTTCAGTACTGTTACTAGATCAAGAAAGTAAAGATATACCAAATTACTAGATTAAACTTCCAGTCTGTGGTCCTTCCATTCTGAAAGCTGCTATTCTTACCCAAGGTTCCAAAAGTAGAAATAAATAAATCAAATCTAATTCTCACGCCCCCAAACACGTCAACCTGCCACAACTCTTGCTGTACCTGGCTTCTCAATGCAATAGCCAGATATTAACATTTAATAGTACATATTTCATAGTACGAAACTCTTGACTATAAATCAGTCAAAAAAAAAAAAATCAGTGTCAAGAATAAGATTGCCTTCTTGTCAGAGAATGCCATGCTATATTTATGAGTATTAAAGCCTTCATATTAGATGAAATACAGCTAGTTAATATCAAACATTCCAATTTGAATCAAAATATTTAGGAACAGGTAGCAGTTGCAAGCAGATTTATTTGCATTCCCATTTATCATCACCAACTCACCTGAGTTGCTACATTTAACAAAGCTAAACGGCCATTTTTTGAAATAGTAAACGACATAATAGGGTGATCTTCTTGTACTCTGAAATTATAAGACACATCAGCATTAAGAGTACACTTAACCAAATAACGATGCAATACCAAGACAAAAGGCATGTCCTGTCTCTGTAATATTATCAGGGAAAGACAGTTTTGAATTTGAAATTAGGTATGTCTCTCTGTCAGTACAAGCCAGGTCTGCAATAGGTTGCTTATACTTATGACAAATCCCAAGACCAAAAGGTACTTCAGACCTCAAATCCAACTCCTAACTTCAAGGCAGGGTCTACTAAAATATGCCAGGAATTGAGAAGACAACAACTCTTGATGACAGAAATGTCAAAACATCCACAAGAAACCTACTGCAGTGCTTCAGAAGTTATTTCTAATACTTGATCTAATGCTTCTCGCTGCAACTGGAACTCAGTAATTCTTGTCCCATGTTATTCTCCTCCTCTTTTAACACTGAGAGCATTTTAATAACTTACTTCCCAACCTGCCCCACAAACCCTTTCTCAATCTTCTTCTGACACTAAGAACCACGAATTCAAAACCAAAGAAAGAGGTAGTTACATGTTCCTGTCTGTAAGATCCTCAAAGTTATAACCCCGAATTCGCTGGTGTGTGTCCGATGCTAGAACGGTCTTCCCATCACTCAAGCACCAAAGGCATTGTACTCTCACCCCTTCCCAGGAGTCAAGGAGATTACCATCTAAATCCTGAACAGAAGGAAGGAAAAAAAAAAAAGAGTATTGAACTGTTAGTCTCAGATTTCTGAGGAGCTGTGACACAAGTATCTTTTTCACCTTCTGGTCAGACAATTGCTACAGAAAGCAATCTTACCCTGTAAAAGAGAGAACTTCATGAATTAGGACTTGGTTGTCTTAACCGAGGGCTTTTGTAGGTTGTCTGTCCTGGAGAGCTAAGAATCCCTGTCGTCACTTATTTTCTCGTGCAATCTATGTCACATCACAGCGCTCACCTTTGCAGTGAGTGAGGTTTGCATCCTGCGCTATTATTCTGGGCACCAATTCAGCTGACAAATAATCAAGGGCGGGGTGAGACTGTGGACCACCACCCAAAATGAACACTAGTCAAGTAATGAGAGTTTCAAATTTTTGTTTATGCTAAGCAAAGACAGCATACAAAAACTAAGACAGACATAGTCAAAATTCTGTGGTATAAAGAACATTTGTGGACAAAGACACTACTTTTTATTACTGTATTTTCCAGACCAGCTAAGAAAAAAATTTCCAGCCCACAAATCCTCCTTTAGGTAGACAAAAGATGCTTGAACCATTCTAACTGCTACATACAGGAGTGCTGCTGAAATACTAGCATTAATGTACTGCTTCTTTGAATTAAAAAAAGATCAGAAGTTTTAGTGTACACACACATGAAAAAACATGAACCTCAGATTTGACCATGACAAAACTTTCATTTCTTTCTTTGTTTTCAATGGGACAGATGCAGAGAACTTACACACTGATAGAACTGTCCACGCTGACCTCCAGTTACAAAACGCTTCCCGTCAGGATTCCAGGCCACGCTTGTTAAACTGTCTTCATGAGATTGGCTCATCTTTGTCCTCAGCTCCCCAGTCTGGAAAACAAAGGCAGCAAGGCCTTCTAACAGAACCCTTTCCCAAAAAGGCATCGATAATTTTATCTGACATGTATAGTTTGGAAGTGCATGTATTAACACATTTATTAAAAAGCAACACAAACATATGAATAATGCAATAAAAAGGCAGAACTACTTCAGCATCTCCAGTGACCCTGGACTTGATTTGGGACAATTTCTTTTGGCCCTCAAATCAAGAGAGATGGACTAGCTGGTGTGTCAGACAACTGGAAGATTATGAGTAAAGAGAGGAATTAAAAGAAGTTGGAAGAACATGTAAGAGAGAAGCAATATGAAATTAAAAAAAACCCCAAACAAATATGGAAAGCAAGGAGGCAGGAGGAGACTAAAAGAAAATAGAGATGACAAAATACATTTTAGTAAAAAGTTGGGAGTATCATTTAGAACATTTTCCTCCCTGAGCTGGAGGTCTCCATGCCAAAACTTAGCTTTCGTCCCTAGCTTATAACGCTACTGTTTCACAAGACAGAGTGCCAATGACTGTGGCTTACCATTGTCGAAACAGCAAGGGTTTCTCTCTATTCCCTTGTGCCAGCTCTAGTGCTCTTCACTGAGCCAATTCAGTCAATTAAACAGAAGAAAAGTATTCCAAGGGTGAAAGAAGGGAACATTTTTCTTTTAGGAAACTAAATTAGTTCAGAGTCCAAGGCAGCACAAGAGAGACTATACAACCTGCAACTGAGGCAGGGGAAGCTTTTCTATCAACTCAAGTGCCCATAAAAATCAACAGCAGAAAAGGATTTTCAAATTCATGGAGGAAATGGCAAAATGCCCTGGTGTCCGATTGAAAGATGAAGTTCCGAAATCATAAATGTAAGCCCCTGTGGATCTTCCACTAACATCACTGGGAGAGTTACACAAAGTAAAAATAGCTTGTATCTTTTACTTTTGCTACTTGTTAAAATCTTCAATGAGCAATTGCTCTCCTTAGATGATAATACTGCCCTCTGTTTCTCTTGATTAATTTACTGTTCTTCTCTTCAGTATCTCTCTAAGGTCCTATGGATTTATGCCATCCCTTCTCAGAAGTGATCAGTAAGCAGATACACTAGAACTGCTGCACAGTCCCAGACACTTAGACTTGAACTCTAATTTCAGCTCTGTACAAACTGAGTACAGAATTTATAGGCTGCCATAGTAATTTTTTCAAATTGAGGGGGGGGGGAGATCAGTGTGTCTTCTTTACATTCACACCTCTACACAAGAAGTTTGTAGAAATGACGTCTTTCATGCTTAATGTATTTAGATATTGAAGCAAAAGCAGTAGGCTGACCAAAGTTATTTTTTACTCTTAGTCACCACTTACTTGTACATTCCAGAGCCAAAGCTCAGAACAATCATCTGGGCCACAGGCAACAAGATAGTTGTCATCTGGACTCCAAGCAATATATGAGACACCATACGCATGACCTTCTAACGTCTTAAGTAGTTTTAGCTGGTGAGTATCCTGAAACAAGAGAGATTCTGTTGAGACAATGCAAATGAACTCCTACTACATTTCACATATACAGTGTGTCCAAGTACAGCGTGGCAAGTTTGCTTTATGCAACTTGGCACCTGCATTTTACAAGACATATGAATAGGTTCTTACTGGAAAAGCAGTTGCTAGTTTACAGAGTAGGACCATAAAATGAAAGCTTCAAAGTTTCAACGTGCAAAACAAGAACACTTGTAAATATTTTTGTTCTAATCTTCCATGATTTTGAATGTGGAACTCACAAAATACCATTACGTACAGAGTTGTACATTACATTACACTTGCTTTAGTATAGAAGATTTCTGTAGTGTCAAGTCTCTCTATATCTACTGGAATACAAAAGTACTATTATCCATATTTTACAGAATTAAGTTACTTTCTTAGAACTAAAGACATGCTGGAAGCCTGTTATGGTTAAACAGAGAACCAAAACCTTCACGTACACTGAGAAGGAAAAACCTTCAAGTGCCAATGTGTTTATAAACTTGAGTGTATCTCGCATGTGCTGCTCAACAAAGGAGTTTTACAGGAAGGTATTTTTAAAAGCTTCCTTTAGAGGTGTTCTTATTTCAGAAGTGTTGCCTACAGCAAGCTGTTCTATCTTTTCTGCCAGATTTAGTGAACGAAGCATACTTTGCTCATGCCAAGTATCTTGTATCACCTTTAACTACAACTGTTCTACTGCTGCCTTGTCAGAGGAACTTGACTTTCAAGCAGCTTATCAAAATAAATAGTACAGCTAGATACTGTGAAACGACGATACACTGGCCTTCTAAATACAGAAACATGCTTCAATACAGTATTAGCACTGACTCTTGACAACAACATACATATACAGAAAGTAGAACCAAGCTTGTTAAACTGTTGACAATAATTTTTGTGAAGCCTCTTAGAAAAGGGCTTCAAAGAAAGGAACAGAGTGACACGAAGGACTGTTTCCTGGGATCAGCTGCAAGCTATCTGGTGACTCTCAGCCAGCCTCCAGCTTTGATGGTTCTGCTGGCTAGAAAAACTAAATTCCTCAAAAGAAAGTGGGCTAAGAATAATCTTCAAAGCACAGAGAAAGAGGGGCATACGAATGGACCTCCTCAAGGCCCCTTTTCCATTCTAATTATTATTATTATTCCTGGTCTGCATTAGACACTGTTGTGTCTGTAGCTAAACTGATCTGCAAGGAAACTGAGTCATGTCTGACATCATCTCACATCCTAGAGCTTGCCTGCAACTGATCATCATCATCAGGACTAAAGTAGCCTGTCACTTCTGCATCACATTTGAGACTCATTAGGAGCAAAATACATAGGATATTCCTCTTCTAATGATAGGACTTTGTGGCTGTTACCATCTCTCATGCTGCTCTCATACTTCTCTCCAAATGTAGCAAAATTACTGTACCACGTTTTACTCTAAAACAGCAGTCAATGGTATTTTAGGAAGACGTCCCCAAATTTAGTCAATCTGCTTCCCACCCACCACCAAAAGAAATCTCAGCACTTCTATCCTTTACATATAGCTTCCCAGATTTTTGTTATGTAGAAGAAACAACTATTCAGGTATCAACTTAAGTATGTAGTAGTTGAGCTTCTTGGCTGAAAAGCCCAAAACCTGTCAACAGTTTTTAGAAAGTGCAGGGGGAAAAAAAAAAGAAGGTTTCTGTAAGGAACAAGTTAAAAGGAGAGCTCTATCAAAGAAGATGCATGTCAGACAAGGTGATGCGCCTACTCCGCTTACCCTTTGTGCTCTAGAGATTCTGCCTCACTTAGTAATGGTCAAATAATGCATTCCACACACAAACCTAGTTCACTCAAGACATTATTTAATGCTGCTGAGTCTGCATAAGAACTTTGAAATGAACAAAACCAGAAGCATGGATTAAGACAGCTTAGACATGTAGCTGGGTCTTAGAAAAGAAATAAGAAATTCATGGTAGGAAATGAAGAACACACGTGGAAGCAGTGTCATTACACTTCAAGAGGGGCGATAAAGAAAAACGGAGAAATGAAGGATTCTCACGCACATGAATTGTGTGTGGAAAAAGAATACTGTTCATTTAAAACAGTGTTCTCCCATCACTTGCACAGACAGAGTTGGACGGATGTTTCCCTGTAGTTTATATACATACAGATTAGAATAATTCTAAATACCTAAAGCCTTGAAAATGTGATTAAATTTACGGTTCAAAAGACATTGCCAACTGCTACAGGAAATGAGAAGCATGCTCTGGCAAACATGAAATTGAACCATTGGAGTTATGTGGCCTAATGTTATTTAGGCATCCACCTCCTTGAAAGGGTTTCAATTTTTTTTTTTTTTTTTTTAAGTACTCAAGTACAGAAGATAAAACTCTACAAAGCTGCTTTCCCACTAACTATTTATTAGAGATTTTGTTCCTTTAGCAACCCTTGGCCAAAAGGGTTAGTCTAAAACACTCACAAAACATTTATTTGGTTTGATTAACCAGATATTAGCTAACAATTCACTATAAAATGTGCCAATCAAGATGTTGGGTATTAAACCCCATCAATATAAAAGGAAGATGTGCCTCTACAATCAAGTGACAAGTCAACAGCAAAAACATTTGATCCTTAATTTACTTATAATTACTCCGTTTGTTAAAAAAACCCCAAACAAACACTAAATAATTTCCTAAATAACAGAAGTCAGCTCAGGCTGCTATGCATCTCTTGGCCCAGAGTACACTGGCTCCAGTAACAAACAAACCACAATGGTTCTATGCCTGAAAAATCCATAGCACGCTGTTAGCTCAGGGGCTATGTAACAGCTATGCATATGGAACAGGGTTTTAAGTTCTCCCATCTTTTTAATAGCAAAAAGGACTCAAATTATACGGCTTCCTAACCTGTAGAGAAAAAGAAGGATTAAGTTCAGCTCTGAAAACCTACTGAAAAGCCAGTATGGAACTGCAAAAGCCTTTCGTCTTCCACTTAGCATACTAGTTTGCAGTTGTGTGGTTAAAAAACAGTAAGAATCTTATTTCTGATAGTGTTTTACAAGCATTACCAACTTCAAATATTGTGCGCGTACGTTCAAGTTTATTCACAGTTTTCAATTGTTATGAAATATATGGACATACTTTCATATTACTTCTATGAGTCAGAGTCACCACTCAATCTTTTTATTTACATAATAATAGATATGGGTAGGGAAGATAAATCTTGTAGCTGTAGGAGAAACAGTGCTACATATTAGTATCAAAACCTAAAACCGCAGTCTGTAAGAAAATGGATGGGTATACTTCCATGTGTCAGTGGATTCTGACAAGTGTTTAAATCTTCATGTCAAGCCAAGGCAAATCTTACAACAGCAACTAGCATGAAGTGGTATACTGACACAACTTTAGTTTAGCACATACCATTTTATTACTCAGAAATAAAGTAATAAATGATGAAATTGATAGAGTATTTAAATCCAAGTGTACTAGTAGTAACAAGATAACAGAAAGAGGTTAGTCACATATGTAGATCAGAAGTACTCTTAGTAAGAGTGGTTTAGAAGAAAGGTTCCTCACTGCCATGGTCCTTCCACTCTCACCCAATGCTTCTCAAGGCCTTCAAGCTGAGAAACTCCCCTGGAGGGCACCAGCAGGCTCTACCCCGTGGCACTGGTTAGGGGCACACAAAGTTCCTGCCCCAAAGCAGCCAACAGTTCAAGCCTAACATTCAGGCATCAGGTTTTCAAGTGTCTTCCTCCACTAACTTACACTGACCATGATCTTCAGTCTTTTACATCCCAGAGAAATACCCTAGTCAGCGGGCTACAGCACATGTTAGCCTGTCCTACAAAAAAGTCAAACCATCCTAGCAAGAGAAAGCAGAGAGGGAAGGGAAAGACAAGTCATACGCATTTTAACACGTTGCACACTTACTGGATCAACCTGCCATATAATAACAGTTGTGTCCTTAGATCCTGTTGCTAGTTTAGTGCCGTCATTGGAGAATTTACAGAACCACACTTCATTACAGTGCTCCGTTAGTATCTGCTGTGTATAGCATGGGAACTGTTTCCTGGGAAAAGAAAGGGATGTATTCGCAAATTAATGAGAAAGAGGTAAGAGATTTTTTTTTTTTTAAGTTGAGCTAGTAAAAACTAAAACAAAAACTTATTTAAATGCAAGACCACACATCTTAGAAAATTCATCTATTAACGGCTTCAAATAAGTACAGAATGAAGTGTCTTATCTGGTAAAAAGCTCACACCACCAAGTGATCATAACTAATTGTAAGAACTTAGAACTATTCTTATTCCACTCGCACAATTTGTTATGCTTTCATATAACTTGGAATAAAACTGACCTCATTAGGAGTGTAACAGCTTATTACTATACACTTCTATGATGTATAGAAAATACTGGTGTCCAAACCTCGTTGAACCCTACGTGCAATGTTTTATTCACGTGTGAGGTTTTTCTAACTACCTAACTCACTTAGCTGTATCTTGTCAAATCTTTAGAAGTGATTCTTACATAAAAGTTGAGTAAAAGAACAGTCATCTTTCTTTTTCTTGAATGTAATCTTGCAATAAGTTAGGTGTTTCTTTCCCTTCATTTTGTTCCGTTTTTCACTTTCTTTGCAGAGTACCACATACAATAGCTAAGCATAACTAACCATTATGAACTTTGAACTACCATTATGAGCTTTCAACTTGAACTGTCTTCCCTCAAAATCTACATTATTTTGTAGAACATTAAGAGTTTATCAAACAAAATTTTATATGATAAACTACTGAAGGAGAAGAGTCAAACAGTTCTCTAGAGCTAATATTTAATCTTCTAGTTACACACTGAGGAAAAGCTAACAGTCAAACTATTAAGTTAGGTAAGAACTGGAGACAAGTTTTATTTTCTTTACCGCTTGCCCACTGTATAAGAATTTGAGAGCTAGGCTAAAATAAATGTAGGCTTTTACAACATGATGATTGCTTTTATAAGTAATACTGCAGTTAACTACAAGTTCATTGTTCAGATACACTAAAAGGCAGTCTCTAACCACAGACATTTTTTCTTGAACTGCAGGGATCCTGAAGCGGTTTAGTCTTATGTTGAGTTTTTATGGTGCTCAGTGCAACAGGGCAACACAACTCTAATGGGACACAATGGTACTAATATGTAACAATGACAGTCTCTGTGAATGTACAGTTGTCCTTATCACTGGAGATAAACTGGCCTAAAAAACACCCCAAAAACCTATTTCCTTTAAATTTGTGTTTAAAAATAGTTTGGTGGTAGCCAGGCTGACAGACACCTGAAAAACTACTTCTTACCAGAAAAGATTCTGTGTAATAGTGCCTATAATCCCTCAATCCATTTTCTTTTACTAGAAGATGCTTCCTAGTCCATGCTTAAAGTCTATCGAGCAGCACTAAACAACCATACACCCCTCATTTCCTGTCTTATGGTAGAGGAAGATAAACAAAACATACATTTACATATCTGTAGTTGGCTTCCTTGGGTATGTCTACTTACTCATTTATAGAGAAACACAAGTCTGTTCTGCTCATGCTTTAAGCTGACCAGGAGCTATCTAGTTGCCACTGGAACAACACTGAGCCCAAGGTAAAAAGCCCCACCCATGAAAGAAGACTTTGTTTTCCTTGAAGTCTAGGGGGAGGTAGGCAAGCCCTTACACACATATGTGCACCTACAGGAAGAGCATTTCATTATTATTTAGCCATATTGTAATAAGTTAATGTTTTTCCTCAGAGCAGCAGTTTGCTCTAGAAGCTGAAAGAGTCTTTATCCATAATTCATAAAAAGTACAAGGGGCACACTGTGTCCCAGGAAAGCCTTTTCAGCATATTTCATTAAAAAAAATACTCTATAGAATAATAGTGCTTGTATTTTAAAGCTTAAGAAAAGCAGCCAAGGTTTTGTAGACATGAAAAGCAAGCAGTATAATGCTTGAGTACACAATTTTCATAGTAAGGTGGCCTTTAGGTTCCTAAAAAGGTTAACAGGCATAGTTGATATAGCTGCTGCAGACACATCCCAATGCTGAACTATGCTATTCACAATCCAGTCAGATCAGAGCACTCTCACAAAAAGTTCTCTTCACTTAACTAATGAAACATACAATGCAGCAAGTTTGACTTCACAGATAGCAAAAGCATACATTCAATAACCCTTCTGCAGAGAAGGAAATAGCAGCAGTCTCGAAACAAGAAACCAAAACCAGCTGTCTAACAGTTTCTGGTTTTGGTAATTAGATATTATTGTAGCTCAAACATTTTTCTTTTTTGAAGTGTTTCATTGCAAATTGTTCTGTTCAGCACAACACACCTGATTCATGTTGTTCACATACTGAAATAAAGTCTCTAATAAAGTTATCTGTTTTTGTATTTACAGAAGTTCAAAATTCTAAATAAAACACCAAACAGCTACTTTTTTATTCCCTGTACATACAATGGAAGATTTATTCCTCAACTTCCACAATGGTTCTTTTTCAAAAATGCTACATTAAACCAGTACCTAGAAAGCGGCAGCATTCACCTCTCATTTGGGCTTCACTGTTTGTAAACTCAGGCTAAAGTTTATTTACACGAAAGCAGACAAAAGAATTCCAGGGAAAAAAAACCCAAACACAAACAAAACACCCAACTAGGCTGAAGGCTCTCAAAACCAAAAATGACCACCCCCACGAGCATCAATTCTCTAATATCAAAATCTCAGGTACAATAAGATGAAATCCCTGACCTTCACTCCCAGCAGCTTCTCCCTCTTATCTCCCACTCTTATGAAGTGATTAAGTTTTAGTTAAACATTTTACCTATTAGTGCAATTCAAGCATGCTTCATCAAAATATTGCCAGAAGTCCAAAACAGATTAGTTCCAACTAAAAAAGGGAAAGTTATCAGTGTTCTATCATTTAAGTAGTACAGAACTTAAATTGTCTAAGCTATTAGACTACTGTTACTTCTGTCAGTTTAATCAAAATTTGGCTTCCACTGTCTTTAACTCACCTCATTATGCCCAAGCATGGCAGCATGTACAGCGCACCACATACTGATCTCAGACCCCTGCAATAGGTAGGTACAATAGGTTGAGTTGAGGACAGAATGGAAGCCTTTATTTTGAAGTGGCTTTTTATGGAATTAAAGTAGTTGTGATCATGTATTTATGTATGTATACATACCAAATACACAAGCTTAGAAAGTACATTAGGTGGGAGGAAAAAAAAAAAGCAGCCAACCCAAACTATGGCCAAACTTATGTCAGCAAATAGATTCAGATGGATGGAATTTAAGTCCAGATTCGTTGCATATAGTATCTTTTATAGCCGTCTCTAGCTAGTCCGACTTCAGTAAACCATGCTCTTTACAGTTGGCTTGAATGCTCTTTGGGGTTTGACTAATCACATCAAACCCCTGCAGAACATCCAATGTTATTTATGGACTTGTAGGAGGACTAAAATTAAAATCTCTTTCCATTAGTTTGATTTTAAGACTCACTTCTGAAGTAGGGAAGCCACAATTCTAGTATCTGATAATTTCCAATAGCTCTTAAAATGGGCAACAGTCAAATGTCCACGCACACACACACACAGACAAACCTGCTGCAACAATGTGATGTAGCAAAATTGCAAGCTAGACAATAGTCTAAAAGAGTTACCTGAAGACATGAAGTGCCAAGGATATTAATTTTAAAACCTTAGGATGGCTACAGTGAAGTACTATGGAAGTCTGCATCTTTAAAAACAGGTTCCAAGTAACCCAAGAACATAAGTCAAAGCAGCTGAGTTCAGAAAGTTTGTATAAGAAAATTTATCAGTACTTAACTTCCTCAGACGAGCTAACCTTAACATGAGAAAAATTCCCCTGTAAGCCCAAGCTTTGGCCTGTTACATGAACAAACATATAACGGTATCATATACAGCCCGTATTTTCTAGATGTCCTAGCCCTCATTCCCTCATTACACCATGCACAGCAGTTTTCTGTAAAAGCTACACTGAGTTTTTAGGTCCTTGGCCAAGTTCTGCTGGATGAGGAAAAACCACTCAAGTCAGCCATTTGTTACAAACAAACATCTTCCTGCTTCATGTCTACTAGAGTATGGCATTTTGAAGATTCATTACTACCTTACAAATCTGAGAAAATAATTCTTTATATCATTCATATTATATATTACGTAAAACAGAAATGTCTATTGCACATTTCTACTCTGTTTTAACCTTTGTGTCTAAAAGCACCTCACTGTCCACTATTAAAAGTTGAAACTGAAAGTTGACCTCATGAAGTACATACACTTTAGTAAGTTTTCTGCATTCCAGCAAGCTTGAAGACAGAGTCTGGATAAGTAACATACTAGTGATTCTTCAGTGAAA
>WAAD01016978.1:1773-28100 GCA_013389945.1 Fregata magnificens | reverse complement strand
GTCCGCCGACGCCTATGGGGGCCGTAGGCGACCTGTCCGGGGGGGTCCCGGGGGTCCTGTGCGTGTGCCCAGCCCGTGCCTGTCGGTCCTGGGGCGAGAGCTCGATGGTGGAGACGTGCGAAGGCGCGCGGTGGGCACGCACCGACGTGTGGCGAGCGCCCGCTGCCCGGACACGTCTCGGTGGGACTCGCCGTCCCCGTGAGGTGGTGGAGGTGACCGGGCGGAGGATGGTTACGGTAATTTCCTGAAGCAATCTGTTTTTTCTCTTTAAAAAAGGAGACACGCTCGATGAAGTCGCATCCTGTCGTTGCCCCGGTTGGTTACTGGAAGGGCTCGGACCCACCGCTGGTCTTGTCTTTTGTAGTGGCTGCATGTGTTGGCACGGAAGCAGGGGGAAGATGGCGGTTTTGCCGTAGATCTTTCAGGAGTCTTGAGAGTTGGGGCGCATCTGTCAGGACAGGCCGTCGGAAGACACTGGGCGTTTGGGGGCTCCCAGTCTCTGCTCAGAGGTGTCTGCCTCCCATCCCCTCCTGTGCGATGGAGGGGAAACTCAAATCCTCAGACAAGTCTCTGGTCAAAAGTCACGAGACGAGTGAAATCTCAGTCTTTAAAAATAGTGTCTTGAAATAATACGTCGTGTGTTATTTGGTTTACAGCCTGGAATTTACATTTTTTACATTCTCAAGCTTTTCTCCAAAACCCAAAGGGAAATAACAAATCTTTTTTTTCTTAATGAAAGCTGAGATTAACATCTCATCATCTTTGCCTTCAGAAGCTGAGGTTTTAGGAGCACTGAGTGTCACCGACTTACGTTAAAATGGTAAGTTTGGACAGTAGTGCTTTCTTTCAAGTGTGGCTTTGAAGAAGTCTGACTGAGGGAAACCATGGCCCAAGACCAGTGGAGAAGTCTGTGAAGAGACAAAATCCGTGAAAGGAATGAAACCAGAGAAGGAGATGAGACCACATGGAGGCCTGGCCAATTGAAGTAGATACCGTACCTCGGCCCTCTTTAGAGGCCTCAGAAAGTATTTGACTGATACCAGCTGAAGCACTCTTACAACAAAGGGAGAAGTCGGAAAGAGCGTTGTCACTGAGCGCTGCCCAGGTGTGGCTGTAGGGTTAAATTCAACATTGGTCTTCCAGAGAGAAGTGTTGGTTTTGTGTTCCTTAGCTCACCAGCCATTGCTGGGGAACGCGTTGCTTGTGTTTTAGCCACTTCACCACTGTCAAATCTCCTCTCATCTCCATCGCTCTGTCTTTTTGTCATTTTTGAGTTCTTCTTCCTCAGTCCTCTCCCTCCCCAGGTGCCATCACTGAATCTATAATTCAAGGATTTGGGTAAAGATGACAGGAACAGTACAGAGAGCAGCGTAGAGCCTGTGGAGGCACCTTACAAAAGCGAGCTCCAAAGAGCAAGACTTGGTTTTCAAGAAGGTAAAGTTGCCCATCATTCTTTCCTGCCCTGTGCCTCAGTGTCCGGCGGTGGGGGTAAAAACTGCTTCCCGCCATACCCGCTTGTGCCACTGTCCCTCCAGCTGCTCGCCCTGCTGCGCTGCCCTCCCACTGTCTGGAGAGCCTGGCGTTCCCTAGTCAGTCACTGCTTTGAGTACCTGCGTGTAGCCTGCTGCTCCCACACACCAGCTCCTCTTTGATGACTCTGTGAAGAGTATATGTATGATGAAAGAAAGGCAGAATCCCTTTCCTGTAGCTGGACAATATCACATGGGTAGGTAAGTGGCTCTGTATACCCATCTGTGATAGAAAAGGATCTCACAAGAGTCGCAGTATGCCCTATTCATTTCAGTGAAATATTCTTGGAGTAAGAGTAGTTTTTGGAGCTGAAAAGAACCTAAAAGATCGCCTTTAAGAGGTACATCTTGCTGCATTAATTGCAGTGAAAATCCTTCCCACCCCTACCTCATTTCCATCCTTGGGGGAGGAAATAGCCCAGCAGAAACACAAAAGAGCTGGAGGAAGAAGCTCGGTATTGCTGGCATGGCACAGGCTCTGGCTGCTGTGCCAGAGGGAGCTGGGACACGACATCTGAAAGTTTCTCAGGATCCCAGCTGACATGAAGGTGTGGAAGGGGAATGATGCAGAGTCCCAGGTGTGAAGAGCATGCCTCAGCCTAGCCCACACATGGAAAGTTCCTGGAGCAGTTCCTGCTCCTTTCCTCCTTCGTCACCTATGGTTTTCCTAGTCACAGGAGAGGCTTTTCCTCCACCTAGGGTTTTCCTAGTCACCAGGAGGGGGTCCTGAGAGACAGTTCTGTGGCTAGCAGACCTTCCTCCCTATGCTGGAGCAAGGAAAAAGAGAATCAGGAAAGGGGCAGTGGCACTGTGCTTTGGCAGTCTTTCATCAGCTGAGCCCCAATTTGGATCCTTATTCTGTTCCACACCCTTACGAGAGAGAGCAGATTTAATGACGATCCAAATAAGCATGCAGCTTTTTGAGCAATTGGACGAATCAACTGTTAAATACAAAACATCTCACTTGTAACAGGGGACTTTATAATAATAACAGAACTATGCATTCATCATATTCAGACACCTTCAAAGTAGAGGATAAATGCAACAGTTCAGCAATAAAAATTGACAAACTTATAAACACCCAGAAGAGGAATTTTAAAGACAGATTTTGGCAACTTTAAATACAGCTGTCATAATATCAACCATGTTACTGAAGTACAGAGGTAATACATAACTAGTCAGAATATGTACAATTCTGACTATATTGTAATTCAAACAACTTCCTATTGTACAGAGCCATATCTTTAATAGAAAATGTTCCAGAAACACTTCTTAGTTATTGTGAAAGTTTGGAAGACTGAAGACACCAATCACTCCATATCAAAAACAACTAATGAAATGACCAAGTCTAGAATATGTTGAACAAGTGGTATCTTTATGTGTAAGAAAACTCTCTTGGGATACTCTAGCCTAAATAAAAGTGCTTGAAAAGCAAGAAACACCTCCCTTTTCTAGTTCTGGAAAATTAAAAAAGAAAAAAACACCCTTGAATTTGTAATTTACGGGCTGACTACTTTGGCTAATTTGTCTCTCTTTTTTTTTTTTTTTCCCTCCCCATTTTGCTTTAGAGGAGGATGGGACAGGAAGTCCAGATCTGAATAATAGGAAGGAACTCTTTCATTAAGGGGCTGGGTTTTTTAATTATAATCATGTGAAGTTGTTTAGGCAGAACTGAAGTATTACAAAATATTAGAGAAAATCCTGGAGACATGGATTAGCAGTCAAATCTGCATGATGAAGGTAATTAATAGTTTGATTCCCTCCTATCAGGTTTATGTGTGTATACTTTTCCTTTTCTTCTGCACCGAATTTGAGGTTACTGGAAGCAAACCAACTAACAACAAAGAACAAAGGAGGAAAGAATAATTTAGAACAATGGCATTTTCCGCAGTACCAGCTAAATAAATGCTTGAACAGACACCTGCATATGCTTGCAACTTTCAGAAGATGAGATACGGATGAAAATCAACCACCTTCCTTAAATAGCATTTGTAGAAAGCATTCGACAGAAAGAGGATTTGTAAGCAAACTACACTGGGCTGCAGTTCCATCACTTCATGCGGAGGATGGTAAGTGTTTTAGTAAAGGAGTGGAATCTGGAAAGCCAAAGCTTGGCTGGAGTTGCGACTAAAAGAGAATGTGAAGGGCAACAAAAAGGGCTTCTACAGGCACAGCAGCAGCAAAAGGAAGACAAGGGAAAATGTGGGCCTGCTGCAGAATTGGGTGTTGACCTAGTGATAAAGGTCAAGGAAAAGGCTGAGATACTCAAGGCCTCCTTCACCTTGGCCTTTACTGGGAAAAAAACACATCTCCCAAGCTTCCGTGGCTAGTAGCAGAGTTTGGGGGGAGAGGGAGACTACCCACAGTAGATCATGTTAAAGTCCACTGAATCAAACTGGGCATATACAAGTCCACTGGGCATATACAAGTCCACTGGACCAGCTAACGTGCATTTGAGCATTGAGGGAGCTGGCCAGTGTTACTGTGTGCTCACTCCCTATGACATTTGACAAGCTGTGGTGTTTAGGAGAAGACTGCCGATGACTGAAAAAAGGCAAATGTTATGCCTGTAAGTTCAGTTATTTCTGACCCAACCTCACTGACTTCTGGCTTAGTGAGCAAGGGGAAAGCGGAGGATGCCATTTAAGCTTGAAAAGTCAGTTAGGGCTTTTGATAGGGTTTCCCTCAGTAACCTTATAACTGGGGAGATGTGGATGGGGTGGGCAAACTATGTGTGTGAAAAGCTGGCTGTACCACCAGGCTTGAAGGGTAGCACCTCGTTGGTTTGAAGGCTGATGTGCAGTTAGGAGGGATCAGGGATCGATACTGGAGCAAGTCCTGTTTGATATGTTCATCAATGACTCAGGGTAGGACAAAATGCACCCTCAGCAAGTTTTCAGCTGATCTCCATGCCAGACTCGGGAGATCAGTTGACATACCGGAGGCCACAGCTGCCATTCAGAGTGGCCTTGGCAAGCTGCAGGAATGGACCAGCAAGAACCTTGTGATGGTCAACAGAGACAAGTGCAAAGTCCTGCACATGGGATAGACTATCCTCATACAACACTACAGGCTGAGAGCCAACTGGCTTGGGAGTAGCCCAGCACAGAAGGGCCTGGCCATCCTGGTGGACAAAAGAAGTTCATCATGGGAGTTCAACACCTACAGAGGTGCATTATCAATATACCCAGCAGGTATGTGCTCTCTGTGCAGCACTGGTGAGGTCACATTGGATATCCACTGTCCAATTTTGGGTCCTCCAGCAACAACCTAGAGCAAGTTGAGTGGAGGCTGCTAAGGTGGTAGGGGTTGGAGCACGTGATGTCTGAGGAGAAGCTGAGGAAGTGGGTTTGGCTACAGCAGGGGGAATTATAGAGAAGATGGCACAAGGCTTCTCTCTGAAATGTGCACCAACAGGGCAAGAGACAAAAGTGAGAAGTTGCCCCCAGAGAAATTCCAACTGTGTATAAGAATACAAAAGTTCAAAGTGAGAGTGGTCAAGTACATTCCCAGAGTGGCTGTGGACTTTCCATCCATGGAGATACAACTAGACTGGACAGGGCTTTGAGCAACCTAGTTTAGCTTTGAAGATAGCCCTGTTTGGAGCAGGAGGTTGAACCAGTGACCTGCAAAGGATCTCGCCCAACTTTAATTTTGCTGTGATTAAAAATACACTTCCTAGAAGAATCCCCGTGGTATGGGGGGTACAATATTGGTGACTCAATGATTGTCATGTCTCAGGGGTTACTGATACTATGTCCCAAAGCTTCAGTAGGGACATCGTGTTGCCTTGTAGATGAGCTCATGTGGCAAGGATAAGGGCATTAGTGCTATTGTTGTAACCTAATTAAATATTAGGTAATCACACTGTGTCTTCTGTCCACCAAAGTCGTGTACATACACTGATGTTGACCTCTGCACTCTCCTGGGCAATCAGCATGGCATGGTAACAAAAATAAATGTCAGAAAGCACTGAGGATCCCATGTAGTATGGAATATCCTGTTTAAATATGGGGTGTGTCATTATTATATGGTCAAAACAATTTCTCTTAGGAAGAGCATACATGGCATGGCTTTCCCTGTATTTCTGTTGCCTTAGGTGTCTTTCTGGATGCGCAGGACGCCATGTACTGGAAAAAGTCAGATTTACCCATATGGGCAGATAAAGCGTGCATGTGCAAGAGGTCTGATGCCAGACTTGTACTTACTGTGCAACTTCTCTGAGCATGTACAGCAAGACAGTGTTGCATATGCTGTGAATCTGACATGTCAGACTTGCTTTGCATGCATGATTTATCTGTCTGGGACTATCCTAGATATCAGCCTGCAAAATCTGGCTGTGTATACCATGGTATATCAGTCATTTTGAGATATATTAGAAAGTTATGTATAGCCAGGATTTGGAAATATGGTAAGCCACCATGTCTATGCTTCAAAGAGATGTTTCCACACTTGCAACCAACAGAATAACTGTGTGCTTGGACTTTTTTTTCCTCCACATCTTGATAGGCATAAATGTTCACTCTTAACACTTACTAAATCCTCTTCTGACCATTGTGTGCAGCAGGAGCTGGCAGGTATTCCACGGAAAAGCCTAGCACTGATTTTGTCCCATGGGGCTTTCCAAGCCCGTTGTTTATAGGGTCTGCTGTAGTTTGTGTTCCTTAATATTAGCGTGTCAATTTCATGTCCAGGGCTCAGATGGGTTATTGGTGGTTTTGTGAGAGATTAGATTTATCCTTCTATTGTTGCAGTTATTTTACTTTTCCTACTGGAGGGCCGCTCCCCTGCCTTTTACTTCTTGCTGGCTCTCAAGGCAATTGTTATTTCAGGCTTGTTAATTGTTCCTGCCAACTCCCACATAGCTCCTAGAGCCTAACCCTGAGCGGGGTAACACACCACTTTATATTGCCTAGCCATTGAGTTAGGCCCTGCCTCTCCCAGAATGACACGTACACTAGTCCTTTCTCTCCGCTGCATTTTCTGTTTTCTCTAGAGGGTTATATTGCAATGAGCTCTTACACCTGGAACTAAAAATTCAAGACTGGGCATGTAGACTGTAGTGTCTCATACCCACTCTGGAACGGGCAGAGAGGGGAAATTGTTACGTAATCACCAGCAGATTATATCTTAACATTAAGCTTGTGAATAACTCCTTGGAGCCCTGGGATTACTTAGTAATTTTTTTTTCCCTTCTTAATCAGGAATATATGGTTTTTCTAAGTCTGTATTTAAAAAAGCAAGTGAACCACCAGACTCTCCTTAA
Organism: Fregata magnificens; assembly: GCA_013389945.1. Classification (NCBI taxonomy): domain Eukaryota; kingdom Metazoa; phylum Chordata; class Aves; order Suliformes; family Fregatidae; genus Fregata; species Fregata magnificens. The sequence goes on along the minus strand of WAAD01016978.1, from coordinate 21,305 downwards.
TTGCTTTGGACAAGAGATTAAAGGTTAGTGTCACAAGAATGTCATTGCACTACTTAATATTTAAGTGCCCCTTATTTTAAGGGAAATCACTAGTTTTTGTTCCAACTGTATCTTGCTTAAAATCCAACTTTCTGCACAAGCTGCTCCATCCTTGTTGGTGCATAGTATTTATATCAGAAATAAAGAGCCACAAAATTAGAGAAAAGATTCCTTCATGTGGCTCCATACATTTAGGTAGTAAAAAATCTTCACCACTTCATCTCATTTGTCACTGTTTTCCAGTACATCAGCTCTGGCACTACTTCTCATTCTTAAGATCTCATAAAGTTTCAAATAGCTACTGTAATAAAGAAGACAAGACATCACCAATAACCCAGCACAAAGATACTTCTGCATGCTTGAAAAAGAGTGTTGTTCCAGAACCGTACTGGCCTGAGATGCAGGAGGGGGAAACAGAGTCATGGCACAACAGTATTGCACAGTATTGAAGGCTGATCACTCAGGCTCTCGGGACCCTCATGCAAGACAGAAGTTCCTTCTGTAGCTAACAGCAAGCAGTAAGATGTTAAACCCATGTAATCTGATGACCTTTAAACATTACATTATGATTTCCAGAAGAGTTTATTCAGATCCTTTTCTAAAGGCTCCTGATATCTTACAGTTTAATTTTTTTGTCTTTGACTAATATATTTGGGTCTTTGGTACTAAACCAACCTGATTTCTCAAATAGAAACCTTAATGTTTCCCAAATTTTCTAAAATACTTGGTTTTTTTGAAGATGGTACAATCCGTGGAATATAGGTGGAGATAGTTTCTACTGACACCTGTTTGGGGTGACTAATATACCTTATTTGAATCTTTGCCTCACAAATAATATAGTCATTTCAAATACATGCAGATTAAACCTTTATGTTTTTGCGGCTTCTCTCTTAAAGAAGAGTGCCAAGAGGGTTTCTGAAGCATGGCGTGGTAGGTAGGCTTTACTGACATTCATTTGGATGCATTACCAGTTTGACTAATGGGACTGGCATCCTATATATTGTCATTCCTATTTTTAGCCATCAGCACAATGTGATACAATATACTCAATTATGTCTGTAGAATTTTCGAATCAGTTCCTAGTTTTCTATAAATACTAACACCTTCTTTGTAAGTATCTCCTATTTAATAGCACTTCTTCAGAACGCCACATCCGAGAGAGGAGCGTGTCCTGCTGGATACACTCAGAGCTGGGAGGCATGGTGGGAAGTAGTTCCAGCTGGCAGGAGGAAAGGGAAGTTTTTTGAAATTAGGATCAAAAGCTTGGTCTTTTAAATATTTCAGTGCACATGTAGACATATTTCTGTGGGTAGTAACTATTTGCCGCATCTTCACAGCTGCAACCTGGTATTATGAATTATAACAAATCTGTCAACTTGAAGTAGCTAACTGTATCTCACACCGTGGCCACTCAAAACCTCGCAGTGCATTCTGAAATGAGCTCAGGCTTTCTCTCCTAAAAACAAAGGCACCTGTCCCTGAAGCTAAAAGAATCCCCCTGTGTTGTTAGAAGTCCAGTGCCAAAGACATGTAGTGCCAAAGACGCAGCTGAACAGGACGAATTCCATTTTGCCAGGAGCATCGACACAAATGCAAAGTAGGTAGCTTGATAAATCTGCTTTGCTGTTACTGTTGTAACAACGGTATTAGCAGGAAAACCTTGATAGAACTTTGTTTTCAAAAAACGTAGTTCATGATATTCATCTAGCCTGACTTTATACCTCTATAAGTTAAGCACCCAGCCCAAGCTATTTTTCTAGGCCTCCTCTGGAGACATTAAGCACCTACAAAGGTGATTCATTCCAGATACTTATCTTAGGATGGGATGAATCACTTTCTGGTGTCTTTCTCCATTGACATTAGGGGGAGCCTAGCCCAACTACATCAGACTACATCACTAACTTCTAGGTGAGTACAGTTAAAAGAGGTAAATTCTGGCCTAAATTCTACCACTTCAGTGGTAGATCTGAAAATGCAAACTGTGTCATCATGGGTGAAAGATGCCAATATGCCATTGACAGTCACAGTAAGTTATGACAGTTGAACACCTACTCCCATATTACTGGGAGGCCAATCTGTGGCTCATGAATTGCATGCAGCTCACAAGCTCCAACGAGCCATACTGTCACATCACTTCTTGGTGATCTGTCATCTTCTGTCTTCAAGTTCATAATGGTTTCTAATGCTCCTCTGTGGGAGATTACTAGCCAGGAAGGGATGCTGAGGCCACTATTGACAGATCACCTGAAGAAGCAGCAGGTCTCTAAGGAGATCCTCAGGTAAGATCCTAGGATGACCTTTAGGGATCTCTGAGGATCTAGACCTGCTACCTCTTACCTGGAAGCCACTCCCAGAGCTCGCCATCCTCTTGGTTCTTCAGGGTATGTGTCTTGTGGCTCTTGGACCTAGCTAGAGCCTAATACATGCAGTTCACTAGATAGTAAAGGGTGCTCACTGCTGCTCAATTAGTTTTGTTGCTTTAAAAATATGCAAATGATTAAACTTCTTATAGAAGTATTGTGATACTTGCACAGGAACAAAAAACAAGGTGAAAGTTTAATAACCTTTACTGATTAAACGTAGTTAGCTTTCTGAATACCTGAAACTGCCAGCAGTTTCTCATTATTTCCACAATCTTTTTTCCTTGGTAGAAACAAGAAAAATTACAGATATCAGCTATCCCATCTTGGAAATAAAGCCTTCTCAACAAAACTCTAAAACATTCCCTTTTGTTCCCTAAACACATTCATTTTTCATATTAATTTTTAAATTTTATAAGGCCATTTACCCCATAACAGATACTTGCAATGCCATCTTCAGCAATGTTTTGCTAACATTATTTCAACATTGAGAAGAGATAAGTCTACTTTATTGTTAAAAAAGCTTGACCATGCAGGTACCTTAAAATGTCCGGTATCAACACATTATGACTTCACTGAAGTCTTATGAGATATTTGATGTGAAAACATCCTTAATCTGTCTTCTACACAGTACTAATATATTACTGTACTACTTTTATAATTGATTAAGTACTAACATTTTTGATCAATATTGTTTAAAAATATTAATAATGTTAACAAATGCCCACTATTATGTGAAAAATAAGACTATGCTATTTTACATATGTTCTAAAGTTTGTCATAGGAATGACAATTTTAGCTATGCCTTTCAACCTCTTTAATGGGTTTTATCATTTTACCTACATAACATGTATACCTATAAATACGAACTTAAATTGTAAATAATTTAGTGTATATAACAAACACTATGGATATTTGGTCTGAATTTTTCCAGCTACAGTACAGTACTGAATACACTAAGTTGAGGCAGATTCAGATTGTCAACAGAACTGCTTCCATGACTTTGTTTTTGAAACAAGTCTTCTTGAATAATATTGCATAGTTATTGCACTGTCAGGCAATTTGCAAACATAATGAAAATATTTAATTTTGTAATGAAGCCTTCTAGCAGGCTCAACCTGCTGAATTTTATGTTGGGCCTTTGTAATCTTTAGGGAACAGCGCTACTCCATGTTTCAAAAAGGAGCATTTTCAGGGGCAAGGCAATATATAAAGCCTCTGAGATGGGGGAAGTTTTGCTGCTTGGATAAATGTAATCAAAAGAAGATGTAGAAATCATGTCTTCAGTGGTATTCAGCCTCTGCTGATTTATGCTTTTCTTGGTCAGTGGACATATATCAGTCTTCTCATTTCTAAAGATGTTTTCATCAAGGGTTGTCGAGTTCAACCATCATTTTTATTTCTCATTACACTGGATTTCTGTTTGTACAGATCAGGCTGCAAGTTTTTCTTTCTTTTTTTTTTAGAGGTTTTCATAGGCAGGAAAGAATATCGTATTGTTCTGAGTGACACTGACATGCAAATAAATAACACTGCAACTTGGAAGAGTGTTAATTAGAAATTATTACAACCTGACTGACCTGACTTGGCATTATGGTATCTTGCCAAACTGGCTTTTTATTCTTACGCGTGTCTATTTGTGTTTGTGGTGGGAAGCTAATGATTTCATGGAATTGTTTGGCTTAATCCTTCTTTTTTTTACATTGCAAAAGTTTTATGTGAGGAAGAATAAGGAAAATCAGAATGAAGTTCACTGGGTATGACCTGTGGTGATTACCCCAAATAATATTTGGTAGAGATTTCTATTTTAGTAAGTTCAGCTAGATGATATAATGGACCTTTTATTTGTTTACTTAAATTGGATTTACATTGGATTAAGACTGGCTTACACCTGTGTAATTCTACTGGCTTCAGTGCAGTTTTTTTGTAATTCTTATTGGTGTGAGGTCACAGTAGGGTCCATTGAAACAAATTAGCATTTATTGAATGACGTAATGAATCAATAACAACGTAAGACCCAACTTGTTGTAACTTCTGATCGTGTTGCCATCCTTGTAGCTCTGCAGAAGAAGAACAATTTAGGCGGCTGTGAACAAGAGGGACCGCTGTGTCTAGCTGGACCGGAATCTCACTTAAAGAGGTCCCTCAGTTAAAAGAGAAGCAGATCTTATCTTTACATCCATATGTTCTACATAGACATCAAAAGGCTATTTCTTGAAGTCTTTGAAGTGAGATGGGTCTAACACTTGGCCTACTCCTCATTCCAGTTTTCGCGGGGACACTGGACTATGGGCTGGGGCTGTGGAAGCTGCAGATCTCCCACCTTAGCCTGCCTTCCCAGCTGCTTGCCGCACTAATTAGCTGGGGTGGAGCGCCCTGGTGACACACCTATACAGCATCTTGTTTTGGAGTTAGTTCGGTAGGAGTGCTGCACTGAGCTGTGCAGTCATATCCTACATTTAACTATAGGTTTATGTGAATAATAAGTCAAGTAGCTAAACCAAAGTCATTCAGAATATGTAGCACAGGTGATGCAAATACCAAACAAACACTGTGGGACCCCGCTCCGTGGCCAGTGCTGTATTCAGTAATTGTCAGTGTGGTTTGACATGTGGGGTTGTAAGCAGCACAGGAGCATTCTCAGTATGATGTATCATACTGTCCTTTTTGCATCTGCTGGTTTTCATAATTTTTGGTAATATTTCAGGAAGAATTCCTGGAGGTTATTATTTCTGTTTCCTTAGCAAGGTATGTGGTAGTAGCCACAATCCGACATTACATTACATTGCATTACTTACAGTACATAAACACAATATTTTTAACATCCATGTACCAGTAATCGCTATAGGCCCAGGCAAGGTGAACCCTGTTTTTGTAGATATTTAGTACAAGCATAAAATGAATGTCTGTCCATGCCCCAGTAAGTTTACACTTTAGAAAGAGGAGACAAAATGGGAAGGTACCATAAACAGAACAGTTTGAATAGGGGGGATTCCTCTTGTAAGTTTTTTCTTAACATTGGCATCAGTCTTTCAAGCTATTGGAAAGGAAGTTATTACTGAGAAGCGATGGGAAGGGAAAAGTGGCACAGTAGCGTGAAGGGAAAGGGCAGAAAGAAAAAAATTTGAATCAGAGAAGCTTTTGGTAACTGACTTCATAGAAATAATACAATAGCAAGGGAGAAAAAGTCCATGGTCAAATCGCATGAGGAGTCAGTCCCAAATTTCCAAATAGGTTGCTGATGCTTGCTGGCAGCTTCTAACTTCAGCTGAAAGAAAAGGGCCTCTTTTCTCCACAAACGAGAATTGATCTGTAACGCTTTTCTCCTCCAACTGAAGTGACTTGTGTTAAGGGAGCAGCTTTCAGACAAGGACCCTGGACCAAGTCCTGTTTGGGTACAGTGGAAGATTTCCAGCTGTATTTTAAAGCACCATTCCCCTCTTGTGTCTGAACTCTTAATTTGCAGTGGGGTCACTCAACTTACACTACTGGTAGGACATTAATGGTCTAAATAACTGCACCTGCTCTGTTAATGGAAGTGTGCATAATAGCTCCAGTAATTTAGAAAATTAGGTATTGTGTTGGGGTGGGGAGGAGGAGAGAAGGGTATAAGGGGTGAGAACTTGGTCAAAAGAAATATAGATTTCAGATTGTTTGCTCTATTATTGCCACAGTGTTATCAGTGCTGCTAGTATAAAGCTTTCAGTATTTTACTGGCTGTATTCAGCTTTGCAGTTGAATGCGTTGAAGAGTGGGAGGGCTTTTTGAGTAAGGAGAGAGGGAATCAGAATAATGTTAATTAAAAAAAAAATCCTTCCTATTTTTTTGCTGGCAGTGTTTTAAGATTGTGGGATTTGTTTAAGACTGAACCTTAGCAGAAGATAGGCTATTAGACATCCTTGAATCATAAAATCACAGGAAAACAGGACTGGAAGCGACTTTGAACAATCCATTCCTTGCTCCAGTCTGCGAACATGTATACCAACATGATTCCTGATAAATGTTTGTCTAACCTGTTTTTGAAATCCTTCACATCCTCCTCAAGCAATCTATTCAAGTCCTTAACTATGCCTACTGTTAAAAAGCCATTTCTAATGTCTAATCTAAACCTCCCACCTGCAGTTTACACCTATTACTTCTTATTGTGCCATGCTGGGCATGAAGAACAGCTTAATTCTCTTCCTCTCTGCATCCATCTTTTATGTATTAGATAATGCTTACATTCTTCTGAGTGTGCTTTTTTGTATACATCTGGTCTTGGATGAAAATAGGTTAAAGGAAAAAATAAGAAAAAAATACAATTCTGGCTGAGACAGTCATTTTAGCCAATCAGGCAGCAAGTGTCTGAGATGGAGGAGTTGGAAAACACTGGGCAGGGCAGGGCGATTTGCTTAAGACAATCTGGGGCCCTAAACATAGCGCATAAGAGAGAGGCTGATGCCTGCCATGTGTTACACATCTCCTATGACGGTGCCTGTTTGGCATTTCTGTCTCACCTGCCCATGTCTCAGCCTGTATCTCTCACCCATCACCTGAGCTGTGGCCAGGAACCGTAGGTGCTTCTGTCGAGCCTGATTTTCAGGGATTAAGTTAGTTCTCTGCTTCCATTTTTAGTTCTCTCCATTTCTGAAGTCAGAGGTGGGTAACAAAAACTAGGGAATGAGAGAACTTGAAATGTGTCAGGAGCTACAAGTTGCCCAGCTGGTGGGGACAGAGTTAGAATTAGGCCCACACTCCTTCATTCAGCTCTCAAAAGTCGAACTCCAGTATATGCCAGGAAATACCTTCCTCCTTCCTTCTTCACATCTTACAGGTCCTGGCAAAGATCCCCAAAACTCTGTTGTCCAGGATGATCCCAAACATGAGGCTCTGACTGATCTCAGCACCTGCTCCAGACGAGTATCCCTTAGCACATGCACTGCGGAGGCCTCCCGAGCATCCTGCCAATGTCGTGGTGGCCCCAGGCACTTCGGAGCACCAGCCTGCTTGTCCTGACACACTTTGGCTGTCCACTGTGTCCTCTCCCAGGTGTCCACAGCTGTGCCAGCCCTTCCTGACAGTATTTGCTCAGAGCGTATGGAGTCTAAACTGAAGCTTTACCGTTACATGCTTTAAATTATGTAGTATGGTAGCCTGTATAATTGCAAATAACTTACTTGGTGCTGCCTACACTTCGGATGCATGGAACAGCTCTCCAGTACTTCAGGTGTAAGGTATACACGTGGATGGGTGAAACCGTCCGACCAGATACTCTCCTCATCTCATGGGGTCCTTTGTGGGCTTAACACTGGCTTGTCCCTTTGGAGCTGACAACTGAGCAAAGATACAAAGCAGTTCACGTGATTTAAAGCTCTTGTCTGCAAACTTGAGTAGGCACCGATTATACTGGGGCCACATTTCCTTTTCTGTGATGAAGACTGCAAACTTACTTTTAAATTAGAAAACATGAAAACTCACATTCTTCTGCTAGTTGGGTGATTCTGAGAGCTGGGACCTGAAGCATAAGGCAGTAGTGTTATGTGTACTAACAAAATGTTTAGACTTTCTTTGAGTGAATGGGCTTCTTAAAAATGCAGAGGAAAGAATTGATTCTCTTGCCACATAATTTTTGAAAGAGAAAGCCTATGGAAATTATTCCTCAAGCCCATGAAGTCTAGAATTTCCTCATTCCACTCTAGCAGTGAAAATACTTCACAAATGTGCAGTATGACAGAATCTTACCTGTAGAGTAAATTTGAAAGACAAATCTCCATTTTGCTATAGTTTCTAGAAGAACAGAGTTTGTATTAATTCTGGCTGATTTTTATTTTTATTGAGGAAACCATTTCCTCATCTTGGAATGGGGGTAGCTATTAATAGGGTATAGGAATTGGTATTATCTCGGATAATATGAATCTGGTTTGAAACAAACCTGGAAAAGTCCTCCAAGCATAGAGTTTACTGTTGATAACTGTGACACCCAGTGGTCATTTAAAGAACCATAAAAATGTAGTGCAGAATGACTGCAGTGAACCTAAAGGCTACACAAAATATTGAGGTTTACATGATAAATGTGTGCTTTGAAGAGTAGTACTCTTTTCCTCGGAAATGTGTACAGATAGTAAAAATAAGCTGGTTTAGGAGTTGTAAGACTTTCATCCAATTAGTGTATGTTTTACCGTAGTTAAGAAATACGTATATATATATATTTGTATTTACTTGTACAAAGGTTTCTAATATCTTGTGAGGCTGAGGTTACAACTCTGATAAAAGACACTGGATCACTGACAAAAAGTTACTTTATCACTATGAAGTATGAAATGGCTTTTCGTTCTTGTTGGCGAGAAGCTGGCTCAGAAGAAGTCTGGGAGATAAAGGGACCTTGTTTCCCCTCCTTTGTTTGCCACTGACTCATTGTGTGGCTTAGAGCAAATTACTTGTGTGCATGGCTGATAAGTACTTCAGTCAGTACGTTCACAAAGGTGCAAGGTGTAATTAGTATTAGTCTAGGCGGCATTCACTTCCAACCATTTATGCCATAGTCAAGAATGATTAAATTATATGTTGTGTATAATGCATCATATTTATATTCCAAAGCATAATATTATTTTATGAGCTGTGTTTTATTACAGAGCACTGGATACAGATTTAGTCCCTTATACCCGGTAAATGAGAAATTCAAATCTATTGTTTATGGATCACTGACCATAAAATATTTACTCCTGGTGGCATGTTTTAAATAAAGGAATACCATCAAAATTCATAATATCTAATTGCACATTCCCATTATATATATCATTATATCTATTGTTTGGGAAAGTCTCATGGAACTACCGAAGCTTTTTCTTACAGGTAGGAAGAGTTACACAGCAAAAGGAGCAACATCAGAAGGCGCGCAGTTATAAAACTGGAGATGAGACATATCTGCAAAGTCAGTTATTGCCTGAGGCCCTCTTCTTGGCTGCATTAACTGTGTCTATACTGTGTGCCTCAGGAGTGCTCTTCAGCTCCCTGAGTGCATGCGCCCTGTCTACATCCAGAATTGGGATGACATCTGAATTCCCACTGTTTATTCATTTCTACCCTACCCAGTTTCCATGCAGGGAAACTGCAGCTAGAAAGGGAGCGATGAGACTTTAAAGACACACACACACTGAAAGGCTGTGTTACAGCATTACTCTCCAAGAACATCGATATTACATTTTCCACACTTTTTTTTAATTACCATCAATGTCCCACATTTAATAGGATCACATGAAAGGAAATATTTAATTGTCATAACCAAAATGCTTAAATACTGAACTCAAGAAAAAAATACCTTACAACAGCTGCACATGTTGGAGCTAAATTGGTTTATCATGAAAAATACAGAATTTTGATATGTCATTACTTGGATTCCTGTAACATTTAGTAGTCCTGGTTTCAGACCCTGCTATCCTGATCTTTACAAGGGCCCAAAGAAAAAGTTGGTGCCTACTCTCAAAAGCTTACAGTCTAAAGATTCCGCAGGTAACAATAGATGGAAACAGATAGAAGAGTGCAGTCGAAGAAAATGAAATAATGCTTCATAAAATGCATGGTTGACTATGTAGACTAATCGATTCTCACCTGGTGTTCTTAACTGCAGGACAAAGAGTGTTTTTGTCTTCCAGCTTCTGATAAGGACGAAGGTATGTGATATAATGTTGTTCTAACATAAGCATGTATACTGGTGCTTACTGATACACTAACACATGTACGCCCTTGGTACAATTCTAGTTTAGTCTCTGGAAGGAGACTGTGAACGGATTTTTTGCTCTTCAAACTAACCCTGAAATATGGATATTTGCTACAGAAATTTGGTTTTGCTTAGTGTCCCTCCACTGTTTATTCTGTATTTGAATGACTTGAATTCTGGCTCTGGGTCATAGATGCCTGCTCTTGGGGTTTTTTTATATTACATGTAGCTCATTTCAATCCTCCCACTAGTTGTTGTTGTTGCTTTTTAGCCTTAAAAAGTTTGATTTTAGTCCTCACAGACTGGACAAATCATGTTAGAAGCCAGTTTGTCTTCTACTTTGTTTATAGCATTTTCTGCTAGCCAGCATAAACAAAGCCTCAGGCAATTTGCCATCCTATTCTAGACAGGATGTCTAACAAGTGTAGTAAGTGCAAGATATTTTGTTTACATTGTGAACTGAGTTTGGGTTTTTTGCTGCCCAGTTCTGTATTCTTTATTCTAAAAGTGTTTTCTGATCCTATAAGGAGAAAACTACAACTCACAATATGCAAATCTGCATCTTTAGATAAAAGAAGATCCAGATACTTGCTAGCTGGAACAAAAGTGTTCCAATACTTGTATTACAGGAAAAAGAGTATGCTGAGAGAAGAAGTCTGACGTGTATGTTGATATTTACCTTTGTTTATGTGTTGGGAAGAACATGCTTGGAAGAGCATGAGTAGTGATGTATTTTATTCCTTTCTGCACACTGGGGTCTGGCATGCACTGGAAGGGAATCTCCTGGTAATTGTTCTTAATTGCTATGATGTAGCACACCAGTGGCTCATGAAGCGTCTCTGATGTCTCCCCAAAACCAAATGTTTCAGATACAGACATAAATGTCATAAAATACACTTTTCGCAATAAAGCTACACCCCTACTGATTAGCTGGTGCCCTGAGGTCTAGCGATAATAAGATCTTCTGACTTAAACCTCCACACTCATCCCTCTTCGCACCACCCTTCTGTGACAAACCAGCTCTTCCAGCGCTCAAGTTCATTTCAATAGTTAAAAATTATCGCCTTGCTGTCAAGAGGATGGAGGCCTGGCTCTTCGCAAGTGGTGCCTGCTAGATACACACGTTAATTTATTTATTTCAGGAAGAAAAAAAAAGGGGGGAGAAAGACGAGCGCTTAGGACTGGAAAAAGAGCAAGAAGACAGCTGCAGGAGCAGCCCCAAAGCCTGGAAGCAGCCACAGTGCTCTGTCGGGAGATCGCAACAAGTGGATCCACCCTCATAATCTTCTTGCACAGCCCCTGACATGGCTGTGTGTGGCTGTGTTTCACCCTGAGAAGAGGTGAGAAGAGGACAGGCCGCTGACTTGCACAACGGTCAGAGGAGATAGAAGTGAATTTTTAGACTCAGCCCCAGCAGCCGGTACACTGAGTAAAATAACAAGTATAAAGGATGTAGTAAGCAAGCTGATTTTGTATCAGGGTGCAACATTTAATAATTACCAGGCGAAACTCATGCCTTCTGGTGTTTTGAATGCTGAGGTATAAAAATAAAACGTGAAATACAAAATAGGATTTCTGGATGGTGGGAGTGAGCAAGATTTTATAAAGGATGTTTGTTTAAATACTGCTACAGCAGATGTAATGCAGATCACACCATCTCACTAGGTAACAGGAGTTCAAGAGTTGAAAATGGCTGTTTAGGACTTGCGTGTATAAATAAGTGTCAGAGAAGCTGGATATATTTTTTTCTCTTGACGTTGAAAAACCTTCTCAGACCCTACAAATGACATAAATTTCATCTCGTTCACCAGAAAGCCTTCCCAGAACAGTTGGTGACTTGCAGTTTCAATGTCAGTCCTAACAGCCTTCCAAGATGAGGAGAATATGAAATGATGAAGCATCCTCTGCCACACGTCTGTTTGAAGTACAGCACAACGCCCTCTTAGCACCAGTGTGTTCAGGAATACAGGCTCCAGTCTCAGTCACTAAACACCCCTGTTGTGGCAAGACAAGACTGTCCCTTCTCTGTGGAGTTTTTATGGGTTTTTTTTCGTCTTCAAGCACAGATAGCCAAGGGAGGAGGTAACTGACTGACCGATTCATTGCTGTGACTACTGAACAAATGTCCCTCTAAAGACATGTCTTTGAGAATAAACAGACAAAATTATCAGTTGTTAGCCTACTGTTGCTTTACAGTAGAAAATCACTTAAACAGACATTCTTCCTTGAAAAGTCCTGTCTGCCGCTCTGCAGAGGCTCAGATGCGGCACTGTAGTTTTGCTTCATCATCACTTATATTGTGTATTATTCCAGGAGGAGTACAGGGAAGGGGCAAGAAACTAATGGAGAAATTATAAAAGTTAGGGATATAAAATCTTGGCCATTGATTATAGCAGGATTTCAACCCAGCTGTGCTAGAAATGTGCTCTATTACTTTGGACAAGTCGTTGCACCTGTTGGCACCTCATGCCCTTATTTGATTTAGGCCAGAAGTTTCATGATTAGCTTAAGCCAATCTAAGACTGTACTGCTGCCAAAAGGACATTACTCCCCCTTCTTACATCAGACCAGGCACCCACATGACCATACAATAAACTGATCCAACCAAAAACCAGCCCTGGGAAAATAAAACAGGAGAGGTTAGTTTTTAATTGAGTCTGAAGTTAAGCAAGTCCTGTGTGCTGCCAGACGGTTGCTGGTGCTAACGAAATGGATGGACTGGGAACAAGCAGCGAGAGGCAGGGAGAGGTTAGACAGCCGCCCTCCGCGTCAGTGAGATTCAGTGGGTGAGTCTCATTTTAAGTGGGTACATCTACTTTAGCATGCAGCGTGGCCCAAGAAGATTTGCTCTGTAGAGAGAAACAGGTTGTGCTGCTGTCTCAACAGCTGTGCTGCATGCATCGGAGGGGTTTTACTTTGGGTTAGCTCTAGGCTTGTCCCTTGCAGGAGCTTGGTGTATTGGGTAGGCTCCTGAGCATATCTTCCAGTTCAGTTGATACAAAAGCTTATGTTGATGCACCCAGTATGTGCCTGGGGGTACCACTGGTACTAATATTTCTTGAGACCTCGAGGTGCTACCATAATACAGAAGTATTTAGTCTGTCTAAACTCTGTTTGGGGGTGGAAGGCAGGAATGTAGCAGACCAAGTCCTGAGCGAGCGTGGTGGGTTGACCCCGGCTGGACACCAGCTGCCCACCAAAGCCACTCTATCACTCCCCCTCCTCAGTAGGACAGGGGAGAGAAAATATGACGAAAGGCTCGTGGGTCGAGATAAGGACAGGGAGTTAACAGCAGTTAACCATCATGGGCAAAACAGACTCAGCTTGGGGAAATTAGCTTAATTTATTAACAATCCAATCAGAGTAGGGTAATGAGAAATAAAACCAAGTGTTAAAACACCTTCCCCCCATCCCTCCCTTCTTCCCAGGCTTAACTTCACTCCCCATTATTCTCTACCTCTTCCCCCTGAGTGGCGCAGGGGGGTTGGGGAAAGGGGGTTACAGTCAGTTCATCACACATTGTCTCTGCCGCTCCTTCCTCCTCAGGGGGAGGACTCCTCACGCTCTTCCCCTGCTCCAGTGTGGGGTCCCTCCCACAGGAGACAGTCCTCCATGAACTTCTCCAGTGTTGGTCCTTCCCACGGGCTACAGTTCTTCACGAACTGCTCCAGCCTGGGTCCCTTACACGGGGTGCAGTCCTTCAGGAACAGACTGCTCCAGTGTGGGTCCCCCGCAGGGTCACAAGTCCTGCCAGCAAACCTGCTCCAGCGTGGGCTCCTCTCTCCATGGGTCCGCAGGTCCTGCCAGGAGCCTGCTCCAGCGCGGGCTTCCCACGGGGTCACAGCCTCCTTCGGGCATCCACCTGCTCCGGTGTGGGGTCCTCCCCGGGATGCAGGTGGATATCTGCTCCACTGCTAACCTCCATGGGCTGCAGGGGGACAGCCTGCCTCACCGTGGTCTTCACCACGGGCTGCAGGGGAATCTCTGCTCCAGTGCCTGGAGCACCTCCTCCCCCGACTTCTTCACTGACCTTGGTGTCTGCAGGTTGTTCCTCTCACATATTCTCTCTCCTCTCTCTAGCTGCAATTGCACAGTTTTTTTGTTCCCCCTTCTTAAATATGTTCTCCCAGAGGCGCTGCCACCATCGCTGAATGGCTTGGCCTTGGCCAGCGGCGGGTCCGTCTTGGAACCAGCTGGCATGGGCTCTATCAGACATGGGGGAGGCTTCTAGGAGCTTCTCACAGAAGCCACCCCTGTAGACCCCCCTGCTACCAAAACGTTGCCACACAAACCCCATACAGCGAGGAAAGAGGGACCACAAAGATTTTATGTGGTTTTATCCCCACAAAAGACTGAATCATTTCTGTGGTCCTGCTCTCAAGAAATGGAGGTCTGCCAAGGCTGAAGGTCAGTTCTCCGTGCAGTTCCCTTTGGTGATGATGCACTTGATGCTTTTCCTCTGTTTGTGATCATGATTCTACCAACATACGGCTCTGCTGTTCTCAGCACCTGGATGCTTCACCAAAACAGTCTGTGGACTCACACTCTAAGTTGAAATGTGCCTTTTTAGGCAGAGTCCTTAATTTGCCCTTTGGGGGTGTTTTGTGCAGTTCGGTTCATTTAGCACTTTTTTCACACATATTTTTCATCGGTCACTCTAGCAGTAAAAGAAAAGGCAGCAGGGGGCACCAAATCTGCATAATTCTGTTAAAATGACAGCTTCCGGACCATGCTCATAAAATTGAAGTTATTATGCATACTCTCAGTTTAACACCTAGAATTTCTTTCCAGTACTGATATTTTCTAAGACAGCTCTTTGTTTCTCAGGAGCTACAGTGGGGAAAGTGAGGGTCGGATTTCCACAAATGTAGAAATCTGAGCCAGCAGCAGACCTTTCTCCTGCCAATTGTCATCCCACTCCTTTCCCTGCTTGGTGCTGTAGGCTCCAGAGCTCATGCCCAGGAAGATGGTCTCTCTAATACTAAGTTCAGGAAGGCGTTTTTCTTGGTAGAACTGGATTAACTGAAGGCTTTACCTTTCAGTCTCAAAGTGTGCTGGTATCAGTGTTGTGAAAAGATTTTGTGCTGAAATCAGTGTTGGACTTTCTAAAGAACTTAACCGCTCAATGGCCATGCAAAATGTCTTCAAGCCTAGAATAAGTGATGTAGCTTAACTCTGCCTCTGTTCTTTTGCAGAAGCTGGAACTCAGCTTTCTTACAACTTACTTTTTAATAAAAAAATCCTCTGCAAAATAAAAACGAAGCACAAAATATATTCTCTCACGGTTCTTGTATTGGTTTAATGTAATCTGTGAGGTATGGATCTGATTCGAAAGCCTTCTTCATACGAGTGCTTCACACGCATGGAACATCTGTGGGTACCCTCAGAAAAGTAAAACCTATTATTTGTATATATAATACATATGTATTATTTGTATTTTGGAAATGCTTCAGGACTGGATCATCATTTGATAACATACAAAGACAAGTAGTATTGCAGTTTGGCAGACACTTTGAGAAATCTATTAATTGGGAACTACTAGTAGTGTATTTCTATTACAGCCAAGGACCAGGAAGATGAAAAAACGTGTTCAAACCTTGCTGAGATCTTCACCACATGATTTTTTTCTGCCCTGCATGCCCAGTCTTGGATTTATATTCTTCTAAATTTACAGTCACTTTCTTTGAAAAATCAGGCCAGAGAGAGAGATAATGAGGCAGAAAAGATAGTCATGCAACTAAGATGAGAGCCTAGGACTGAGACACGACTGCTCATTCTGTGGCTTTTGGTAAGTTATTTTAGGGTCAGGTTCATAAAATCATTTCGTTATTTGAATTGTAAGTTCAGCTGATTAAGTGCATGCCTAAGTAAGTAGTGCTTCCAGGCTTATTTACCTACTTTAAATGTAACCACTCGTTGGATAAAACAGGTAAACAACATACCTGCTAAGCCTTCCAGAACAGCATGTTCTTAAAGGTAATTACTATTGTTTCAGACAGCAGGAAAATAATGTCCTGTTGCCAGATGACCGAAACTCGGATGATAACAGCTGCACATGTGCATATTAACAGCTCAGTAACTGTCTAACAGCACCTGTCATGCTCTGTGTTGGACTGGTGGCACATGCTCAGCTGATTTGTGCATGTACAGTCAGTCCAATATATTTGGATTCAGGGATATTGGCAGATCTGAAATGTTAAAAGCAGGACCTAGAAATCACCTATGCTTTTCTCCAAGGAGGTATCTCATCACTGGATTACTCTTCATGATTGGTTTACTGAGTCCTATCACAGCATTTTCTCTCGGGGTTCATGAATCTGCTATTTTTGATTTCACAGATTCACTGACCTTACAGCATTATTGTGAAGAGAAGTACATTTAATATTGGGAAGAGTACTGACACTGCTGTAATGGGATTGCATAAATATCCAGTGTAAATATACTCTATGTTCCCATTGACTTCTTTAGAGAAAGTTTACAGCTTGGAACTTTTAGCTTCATTTGTCTTACTCACAATAGCAGGTTAAGATAATGATTTCAAAACCATAATTTACAGTCACCTGGCAAGAACTGTGTGAGAGTCTTGATAACAGATCTGGGTTGTTCCTTAATCAGGTGGAGGGTTGCTGTGTTTCTTCTGTCTCCATAGCTCTTAGCCTGGGAGCTCCAACCCTGTCAGCTTGAAGTTCAAGAAACTGGGGCCTTTCTCACCTGTGTTCTACTTCATTGATTTCTGTGGCATGACTCCTAAATAGAATTAGGAAACCTGCAAAACAAACTGACTGCTCCCCATGGTCAGTAGCGGTGGATCACAGACTCACAGAGTCGCAGAATAGTTGAGGTTGGAAGGGACATCTGGAGGTCATCTGGTCCAACCCTCTGCTCAAGCAGGGTCACCTAAAGCAGGTTGCCCAGGACCATGTCCTTGAATATCTCCAAGGACGGAGACTCCACAACCTCCTTGGGCAACCTGTGCCAGTGCTCAGTCACCCTCACAGTAAAAAAGTGTTTTCTGATGTTCAGAATCTGGACAGGACAGAATCAGGGAGAGGAACCTCCCCTGTTTCAGTTTGTGCCCATTGCCTCTTGTCCTGTGTTCAGACTCCTCTGAAAAGAGCCTGGCTCCATCTTCTTTGCACCCTCCCTTCAGGTGTTTATATGAATTGACATAATCCCCCCCAGCCTGCTCTTCTCTAGGTTCAATAGTCCCAGCTCTCTCAGCCTTTCCTCATACAAGAGATGCTCCAGTCCCTTCATCATTTTTGTGGCCCTTTGCTGGACTCTCCAGTATGCCCATGTCTCTCTTGTACTGAGGAGCCCAGAACTGGACACAAAATGCAACTCCTAGGATAACTGGTCCTTTCCTTTTTTAATAATTTGAGACATCTCTTTCTTCCCCGCATTTCCATTGCAGCCTGCCTTCTGGGGGCTAGGTCACTTGTCCTACATGGCCATAACAAGCCTAATTTTCACAACCAGGTCATTCTTTGCTGGGGTTTTCCCCTGGTACAAAACCTGGTGGTTGGTGGGTGTAGACGTGTCGAAACTTCAAGCAGACATGGACAAGAAATCTGAGGATTTCCTTCAGGCGCTTCTTCACCAGACAGGTCAGTACCTCGCACCGCTTATAGTGATGAAAGGTCAATCCCTCTCCTAATCCTCTCCTATCCCAGTCACATTTCATCTTCTTCTGTCTTTCCCACACCTCTCCCACTTCTCCCTCTCTAGTCCATTCATAATATAATACCAAGCAGTCATAAAATAGTAGAATAAAAAATGACTGTAAACAGAGCAAAGTTGGAGCCAGACTACTCTGAACAGGATGGCCATATCCAGGCTTTTGTTTCAGACTTCATGTACATTGAGTAAGTCCTCAAAGGTTTACAGTTCTATCCATTTTCAATTATTCTTTGCTGTGAAAGTCTCCTATACCTAGAATGAAACCTGAAGATAAACAAGAGAAGTCACTCAACTGAGCTGATATTCTGAGTAAGCAAAAAACCAACATAGTTTGTGAGCTCTGAAGTACCAAACAGAGCACCTCAATTATTTCTAAATGTGCTTGTGCAGTTCAGCTGCCTGCTATAATGTTAAATTTTAAGGCTGTACTTTCCCCTGCTGTTTGTTTACTCCACTGCCTTTCCCTGCTCCTGCACAGCACTTACCAACTGCAGAGAAATTAGCATTTCTCCTTCTGCTTGTGCCAATAAAGTATGATCCTCCACACAAACTCACCCCAAAGGTTCTGGCTGGTAGTGGGGTTTAACATTCTCTCTGAAATTTAGCTACCCCATCCATCAGATACAATACCAGAAGAAACAGTCTGAATATCAGGGCTTAAAAAAATCCAGGTTTTCTCTTTTTTGAGGGAGTAGGTAGACATTTTAAAAATGGATTTCAGATTTTGTGCTTCCCTAAATCTCAAGAAACCTTTTGAAGAGGCTTGAATAAAAGGTAATGAAAATTATCAGATGATCAGAGGGCTGGAACACTCTCCTATGAGGAAAGGCTGAGAGAATTGGGGTTGTTCAGCCTGGAGAAGAGAAGGCTCCAGGGAGACCTTATTGCAGCCTTTCAATATATAAAGGGGCTTATAAGAAAGATGGAGAAAGACTTTTACCAAGGCCTGTAGTGACAGGACAAGGGGCAATGGTTTTAAACTGAAAGAAGGTAGGTTTAGATTGGACATAAGGAAGAAATTTTTTTATTATGAAGGTGGTGAGACACTGGAACAGGGTTGCCCAGAGAAGTTGTGGATGCCCCATCACTGGAACAGGTTGGACGGGACTTTGAGCAACCTGACCTAGTGAAAGATGTCCCTGCCCATGGCAGGGGGGTTGGACTACATGGTCTTTAAAGGTCCCTTCCAACCCAAACCATTCTGTGATTCTATGATTTAGAATATGTGTTAGGTAGGGTAATGAGTCTCTGATTCGTAATTTATAACCAAAGTCTAGTTAACCATCCAGTCTTAGACCTTAGATGCAGTATGCATCAAAGTCTGTGGGAATGTATCTTCTGTGTAAACTGTTATTTTGCAAATCAAAAGTAAATGGAGGGAATAGGGCAAAGTAATTGCATTACTGGGAGTTTTCTGGGTTAAATAGACTATGTCACATACAGACCCTGAATATCTTTGTTATATTTGCTGT
This sequence comes from Fregata magnificens, assembly GCA_013389945.1. Classification (NCBI taxonomy): domain Eukaryota; kingdom Metazoa; phylum Chordata; class Aves; order Suliformes; family Fregatidae; genus Fregata; species Fregata magnificens. Next base: position 2,058 of record WAAD01016978.1, on the reverse strand, counting down.
CACAATTGGGCATTAAAGAGATAATACTGAATGTAATTTTGGGGGTTGCAAAGTTCTTAAACAGAAGTGATATACTGTGTTCTCTTCCAATTCCTGCTTTTATTTTGCAGATGCAGACAAAGAGTTTTGATTTTTCTAAGCACATTCTGGTTTGAAACCTACATAATAATCTGAATCTATTATAATATTATGTTCATATGCATATATTTTCATATAATATTATGTTCATATCTTTTAACAGTTACTTCTTTCATTTAGGAAAAAATCATAGAATCATAGAATCAT